>JAQGBS010002300.1:0-13434 GCA_034698545.1 Acrobeloides obliquus | reverse complement strand
GCTATTGAATTAGATCCTACTCATGCAAGTGCTTATGACAACAGAGGAGCTGCACAAGGCAGTTTAGGAAAATATAATGAAGCTATAGCAGATTGTACAAAGGCTGTTAAATTAGATCCTACTCATAGATTTGCTTATAACAACAGAGGAATTTCACAATATAAATTAGGAAAATACAACGAAGCTTTAGCGGATTATACAAAGGCTATTGAATTAGATCCTGCTCTTGCAAATGCTTATAACAACAGAGGAGCTGCACAACATGAATTAAGAAAATATAATGAAGCTATAGTGGATTATACAAAGGCTATTGAATTGAATCCAAAAAATGCAGATGCTTATTACAACAGAGGAATTGCACAGAGAAATTTAGGAAAATATAACGAAGCTATAGCGGATAATACAAAGGCTATGAAATTGGATTCTACTCATGCAATTGCTTATAACATCAGAAGAATTGCACAAGAAAACTTAGGAAAATATAACGAACTATAGCAGATTATACAAAGGCTATTGAATTAAATCCAGGATTAGATATAGCTGTCAAAAATCAAAAAGTGTTGATGGATAAAATTAATTTCAAAAAATAAAACATAGATTTTTTTAAAAGTTATAAAGGAATATATACGTGCATATACATTTGTTTATAATAAATTTTTCTGATATACTAGCCTATATTTTTGATCTGGATGAAAGATCAACTTCGCTTTGAAAATCTAGATTCGATTCTCACTGGAGATCAACTTTTTTGTATCTTTAAAATTGACTGATTTTGGGTTTATTACCGTTTTTATGCTCTTAACAAGAAGTTGCTGCTATTTTTATAATTGGACTTTTCTTAGATAATTAAACAGAATTCGAATTTAAACTTGATGTTGTATCTATGTTTAGGGTATCACGACTTTATCTACCCAAATTTGACAAAAAAATTCAGATTTTAGCAGTTTTTTAAGCCTTTGGCTTGGATGGAGGCAGTTGTCCCCTATTTTTTGTTTAAACAGTTTTCTAAACCTCGATTTTACCATTTATAAGTTAAAGTTAGATAAAGTCGTGAAGCCAAATTTGTACGTATTAGGCATAATCAACTTTTCATATCAAAAAGCAATGTAAAATCCTTGCACAATCCTATATTTGGACCAAAATCCAAATGGGCACCCCTAATTTTAGAGATGTTATAATTTTTTAGACTATCTAATGATTTTCACAAGTCCAGACGGGTTTTCATGAGTCGTGATTAAGACAAAAAAAGTTAAATCTAGCTAATAAAAAAGATAAATGAAAAAGAAGAATCTAATACTACTGTAAAAGCAAAAAATACTCAAAAATTTTGGCAACTCTCAGATCCCGATAAAAAATCGGGGCCTTTGGGTTTAGTAGAGACCTCGTCCTTTATTTAATTTAAACATAAAAATTCACTATTCTAACATATTATAAGACCATAAACATAAATTGTCAAATAAATAACATAATTAAACCGATAGCTACTATAATTATTCGGCAATAGGAACGAATGCACCGCACATTTTTTAAGGAATTGACCGCACAGGAATTTTCCGCACCAGGATCTTCAGCACATTTTTGAATTTTTTTCTCACATTTTTTAAAGATTTTTTGCCAATTGTTTCAATAAACACGATTTTATTGAAATTCAGGCAACTTTTATTAATGAAAAAAATGTGCGGAAAATTCGTGCGGGAGATCCTTGTGCGGAAAATCCGTGCGGTCATTCCGTTCGGGTGTAAATGTACAGAAAATCATTGCGGTAGTTCCGTGCGGAAAATTTATATGTGGAAGATCCGTGCGGAATTTTTTTATGCGGTGCATTCGTTCCTTATAAAAATTTTTTTCTCCCAAATGGTCGCAAAATGCACCCCCCCCCTTTAAATCGTTCAGAGTAAGGAGGGGTAGTAGGGTAGTCTAATTTTAGACATTTTGGAAAGTCGTAACGAGTGAATCATTTTTGAACCTTCTCGATTAAGAGGCTGTTTTGTTTGGATAATGAATTGAAGATGACTAAGCCATAATCGAGAAGGGGTATAACCTTTCTTGGCGCAAGTCCCGAGTTCCGAAAATTTTTCATGACCCCCTAAATTTTTGAGTAAAAATTTCGATTTTTGAGCAAAAATTTCGACTTTTGAGCAAAACCCCTAAGTTTTTGAGCAAAATTTCGATTTTTCATTTTTTCGGAACTTGGGAGTTTCAAGTTTCGAAAAAATGTTTATGACCCCATGAAACCCCCAAGCATCAAAAATCAGCCAATCTGGAGAAAAAAAATTTTTTTCGGAGATAGGGCCGCTCGAATTTTTTCTCAAAAATTGAATTTTGCGAGAACGTCCATTTAGAAGGGAAACCCGAGAAGTGGACCTTAGAGGTTTTTTGGTGCCAAAGTTTCATAATCAAACAAAACATCACCTACATATAGCTCCATGTTCTTAATATAAACTCGTGGTTCTCCTCGTTCCCTGAGCTGCTTGATGGCTGAGCGAAGCTTGAAGTCCAATTCTCGTTGCTCCTCAGTTAGCGATGGTCTGATGTAGACCTTTCCAAACTTTTCAGATTCGCGGAGTTTCGTCGAAACAATAAGAATTTCACTTTGTTGAGAGCTAGTGGCTAAGACGACCTTGACAAGTCGCGGACTAGACGAGTTCGGGTTTCTGCTTGATAAGCGGTAGATATTAACCGGGGTGGCGTTGACATTCAACTCGCCAATAATGTTGTTGATGGCTTCTCGGTCAGCTTTAGCTATTTCTGACGGTTTGGCATGTTGAGATTCCGGAAGACCAGAAATGATCACGCTTCTGCGGCGTTCTGTTTCTTCAATCTTTTCTTCGATCGTTGGTTTCAGTTTCGATGGTGGTAGGGAGTAGATTTCGTTCGAGTTTTCATCGAGACCAGAAATGATCTTGGTCATAATACCAAACATGTTCATGCACAGCGCCTTCCAGTCTGGGTCGTTTCCATCCATTTGTGCTTTGATCTTATCAAGTTCGTCAGCTTGTTCTCGGAGAGCCTGTATGAAGCATTTCTCTGGATTGCGAGGCGTGGTGTTATCATTTCTTTGCATACGTGGGAAGTTAGCTTGTTTTCCAGCAACCATAATATAGCGTAGAAATAAATAAAAAAGCGTAGGAAGAATATAGCGTTGAATCAATAAGTTCTTCACTTATATTGTTTCATAAGGTCTGTTTGCGAGATCCGTGAAAACAATTTAATCCGATTGCCTGTAAATAAATTGACAACAATTTAATCCATGAAAAAAGGTATGAAAATAACTTAATCCGATTGCCTGTTAGGGCATTCCATCGACCGCAGTCGTTCAACGAAAACAGTTCCACTTCACTTGAGCGAGTGATATGCAAATTTTAACGTTGCCAAACTATTGTCATCACTGGCTCGGTTCCAAGCGTCGGGACTCTAAACATTACCGGACTTGTGTATGGCTATCCTGCCTCCTCATCTGGTGGAACACTCGCACTATGGATTGGTGGCCTTCAGGGTTTAACAACAATTTCTGGTACGTCTCAAGGAACGGTTACCGTGTGTCCCTAATCACTGGAACTACCACCTCGGCTAAGGTGTTGAATATCAATCGAATTTCATAGCTGCAGTTTCATGTAGAGATCTTCTCTACATGAACACAGCTGCAAAACCTCGGTACCCCCGGTAAAATTCGATCGGGGTAGGTCATGGGTCATAGGGTAGGGAGGGGTGGGGAGGAGATAGGTCATGAAGTGGAAAGGGGGTAGGTCATCGGTCCCCAGTGCCGGGGGACCCCCTTCTAAAAAAAGGTTGCCAAACTGCGGGGGGGGGGTGGGTGAGTCATAAAAACAAAACTTTTGGACCGGGATCTGTGCAACTGTGTACATGAAACTGCAGCTTTCGACCTATTTTTGGACCCGTTTTTAGATTCTTTTTAACCTATATTTGATCAATTTTGGACCCGTTTTGTATCCATTTTCAGACCTTTTTGTTGATCTATTTTTAGGTCATTTTTAGACCATTTTTTCAAAGCTCTGACGGTGAAAATCTAGAAATAATCAATTATTAAAGTTGTTTGGAATGGACCGGTGCTTTAAAGAAATCGATCTCGAACAGGAGATCGATTTGGCAAACGTCGAACATTAGTCACATGAAAACATTGCCAAAAAATGAAAACAACCATTGTTACTAATAACATATTTTAAATTAGTAACGGCACAGTTTTCATTGATGTAAAACAACTTGAAAACAATTTAATCCATGAAAATAACTTAATCCGATTGCCCGTTAGGTTTCGTTATGTGATGAAAAAAAAACACTGGTACTGACAAACACATAATTTATTATTAGGGCATTCCTTCGACTGCAATTGGTTCTTGTGGAATTGGCTATATATGCAAAGGTCTAAAAGAAAATCCAGATGGCCCAGGAAAAGTTGATAAATGGTTTTGTAATTCCCTGTGTTCTGGAAAAGAAAAACGCAATGGCATTTGTCAGAAAAAGATGGAAAATCCTTCTCAAATTTGTGGCTATGGTTATGAATGTGTATGCGTGTAATAGATCTTTTCGATTATTTATTACAATTAAAAAGTAAAATAAAAAAGATATTCTTAATTGTTTTATGCGAGGAATCCGAAAAACATGCTCCCGAGTCGAATAAATTCTTCCCTGAATCAGGGTAAGCATGTGTAATAACAAGAAATTAATAAAGAAAGATTTGAATTAATTTCTTATTATTACACATGCTTACCCTGATTTAGGGAAGAATTTATTCGACTCGGAAGCATGTTTTTCGAATTCCTTGCATAAAATAATCACAAAAACGATGATTTTCAGAAGAAAAATCCAAAATTTTCATATTTTCGCTTCAATACACACTCTTATTTCTCTGATTCAGGGTCAGGAAAGCGTATTTAAGCTTCGGGAATGCGCGCAATCGATTCCTCGTATAAAATTAGCCCTAATAGGGTCATTTTTGAAAAAAATTTTCAATATTGAAGCGAAAATCGAACAATTTTGAAATTTCTCCCTCAAAATTGTATTCCTGGGGGTAATTTCATGTGGGAAATAGATTGTGCGCGTTTCCGAATCTTGAAAATGCTTCCTTGACCCTGATTCGGAGAGATAAGAATGTGTATTGACACGAAAATCAAACATGTAGTAATTTCCCTGAACCAGGGTCAGGAAAGCATTTTCAAGCTTCGAGAATGCGGGCAATCGATTCCCCGCATAAAATTACCCCCAGGAAAATGATTTTGAGGCATGAAACCCAAAATTTTTCGATTTTCGCTTTAATACAAAACACTCATTTCCATGAATCAGAATCAAGGAAGCATTTTCAAGGTTCTGGAATGCGCGCAATCGATTCCTCGCATAAAATTAGCCCTAGTAGAGTCATTTTTGAAAAAAAATTTCGGGTCGAAAAACATGAAAAAATCACCCAAATTCCAGTTTTTTATACACCCTTTACTTATCGAACAGCCCAATAGATTGTGGTAAGCTCACACCGAAAGAAAGGTTCTCTTATTGTTGGTTCTCATATGTTTTAAAGTTTTTTCTTCTAAAAGCTCATAAAATTTTAACGAATAATTTTTTGACAACCTCAAGAAACATTGATCATATATTATGTTTTCGAAGATTCCTAAAGTTTCTTTGAGAGCTAAAATCGTGACCAACGAAAATTTTCGAACAACTTTCGATTTGCGTTTGATTGATTAAGCTAAATGACTTGACGTATTGTGTCTTCGCCCTCATTAGATGGAATGAAGATGAGGCCTGGAACGATCAAATCAAAATGCAGAAAGGGGGCACAATGGATGAACTGAACTTGCACATTCCAAGCACCCCTCTCTCCTTAGCTGCTAATAGATGCTTCTAGCGATCCCAGTTTCTCACACATGAATAATAACAGGAGAGCGAGTTAATCGACCGGCCAAATGCCTTCGAGCACCAACCGGAAGGAAAAGGCGGGGAGTTCGCCGCCGGCCAATGGTGTTTTTCGAAATAAGAGCCTGACATTTCGATGCCGATTTAGGTGTCGATTAAAATTATTACCGGCTATTTATTATTACAGTGTGTGTATGTGTGAATTATTAGCGTAATTATGCCAGTCGAATTTCAAAACACCTTAACAAGGTAAGAACAAAATGTCAATTTCAGAGAAATAATGAGGTAAGAACAAAATATAATTTCAGAAAAATTTAGGCCTCTTGGTTAATGAAATTATGCATATTTTAATTAAATTCTATTGATCTACACATGAAATGTGTGTGTGTCTTTTTCATTATAATATATAAGAAAAATGGATATTTGTTTATATTTAAAACGGAGAAAAATAATTTTTTACGTTAAACGGGGTCCAAAGTAGGGACGAGTAAAATTTTAAAATTTTTTTTAAGAATGACCTTTCTAGGGGTAATTTTGGCTGAAAAAAACAAAAAAACACTCAAAAAATTCAAAAAAAAAATTTACTTAGCTGTGCTTTGGGCATTTGTTGACCTCAGAACCCATGTTTTTTGACTGTGTAGCTTAAAAAATTATATAAATCTGAGTTTTGAAATGGTCATAAATCGCGATAAAAAAACGGCACTAGGACCCTCGTTACGGTTACGGGCTCTCGTTACGGGTCTCTCGTTACAGGAACGCTAAAAATTCAATTTTTTCATATACAAAAATTGAAAAAGTTGTTTATGATTTTCCCCTCCTCCATTTTTGAAATCCTGGCACGTCCCTGACAGGTTGTAACAAGCGATTTCTGTAACGAGAGTCCCGTAACGACAGGCCGTAACGAACGGTCGTGAATTCGCGTCGTAACGAGGGTCCTCGTGCCTAAAAAACGTATCTAGTATCTCTGCTTTAGCATATTAGGAAGATCCAAATGTCAGCTAAAAACTATTTTATAAAGCGATGGAAAATTCTGCCTTTATTTCGAGTTATAAGCTACAGGTCAAAAACATGGGTTTTAAGGTAAAAAAATGCCCAAAACACGATGAAGGAATTTTTTTGGATTTTTTGAATGCGTTTTTTGGATTTTTCAGCCAAAATTACCCCTAGAAAGGTCATTCTTAAACAATTTTTCTATTCGACCCTATTTTGAACCCCTTTAAAGGGTCGTAACATTTATGACCTATTCTCGAAAAATCGAAAAAAAATTTCCGATTTTCTTCCAAAAACCGACTTTTTCGAGTAATTCCTAGGCGAAAAATCGATCGTTATAAATCGCGATACCTTTTTTGTAAGCATGTTATTAGAAACGCAAGGAAGCTTTTTATCAAGTTTTTTTTGGTGTTTCCATTTTTGGCCAACTTTCGACAGTCGTGAGAGCTTTTTCAAAAACAAAGTTTGAAGCTACTACACAATAGGAGGGGGGGGGGGTCCACCCACGTGGAAAAATTTTTTCTGGAAATGTCCCCTCTATGGGGTAAAGAAACATGCGAAGAATCTGAATTTGAAATTTTTGAAGTGAAAAAACGCTTCCCTGTTTCAGGGAAGGCCTGTGTATTGAAGCGAAAAGTCGCAAAAATCATATTTTCTTGTGTAGTAGCTCCTAAGGTTCACTCGCATACAATCTAAAATTTAAATGAGTTTACTCAAAAATCTTTATCTTTTTCATGGGAACCCAGCATCCAATTTTCCTGGAAAAATATTTTCGCTTTTTGAGCATAAAATTTTTCGAATTTTAATGCTTCCGTTTAGACGTTTAGGAAATGAACCATTTCATAATTCTTAAATTCGTCATATAAAAAATAAAGATAGAGTTTAGTACGCGGCGCAGTAAAATGATTAAAAAAGGAGTGTAAACCTAAAATTCAAAAATGGTGTATGCTGTTGAATTCAGCTCATTGAGATGAGCAAAACGAGTACCATATCATGGGGTTTTGGGTGTTTTATTCGTGGTCGATTGGCTAACGTGCTAGGCCTTCACTCATAGGACGCGGGTTCGAATCCCAGTCCGAATTTAAGGTTCTCTAAATTTTATGAAAATTTTTACTTATCCCTATTTTGGCATCTAAAACTCTTTGCAATCACTTTTTGGTTGATACACACTTGATGGAACTGTATAGTAATGATTTTAATTCAATGCGAAACCTAGCCTTACTATATAGCTCCATCAATTGTGTACCAACCAAAAAATGATTACAGAGAGTTTTAGAGGTCAAAATAGAGATATGCAAAAATGTTTATGAAATTTAGAGAACCTTAAATTCGGACTGGGATTCGAACCCACGCCCTATGAGTGAAGACCTAGCACGTTAGCCACTCGATCATGGGTAAAAAACTCAAAACCCATGATATGATACTCGTCGATCATACCCTATCCATATAGCTGAGTGGTTAACGCGCTAAACTTACAGTTTATAGGCTTGGGTTTGATATAAAAATAAGAAAAAATGTAATAAAAATAAAATCATGCAAAAATATTATTAACCCAATGGAAACCGAACCCGTGATGTAAAAATGTAGGTCATCTTGCTTAGCTACTGAGCGATGAAAAATCAAATTTTGGTCAAAAATTGAATTTTGATAAAAAAATCAAATTTTGGATAAAAAATCGAATTTTAGCTAAAAAATCATTTTCAGGCAGAAAATCTAAAAATTTTCGCTTCAATACACACACTCCGATTCCCTGAATCAGGGTCAGGGAAGCGTTGGAAATGCACACAATCGATTTCCCGCATAAAATTAGCCCTAATAGGGTAATTTTAAAAAAATTTCTGTTTGAAAAACATGAAAAAATCACCCAAATTCCGGTTTTTTGCGATACACCCTGTAGATCTTTGCCACATTTTCTCTCTCTATAAAAATAATTTCCACATAAAATTTGCATAGCAAATTTCAAAAATTCCACAAAAAATCCGCTTATCTTTTATTCAATGGGCAATATAAAACAAAGCATCAAAAGCCGTGAACTAGACCGACCACATATCCGAGGTCTTAAAATTCGAAATAAAATGTGCTTCATCCTCTTTCAGAGCAGATCTCCCACTGCTTAGTTCGTCGACTATCAGTTTTCGTATTAAATTTCTTCAGGAAGGCCGCCTCATGTGTCCATTAAAATAGATACTTTCGTGAAATTTTTTTTGTGTTTAAATTTACTTAATCTTACTTAATTAAGTTTATTTTCATTTAAAATTGACATCGAAGGCAGAAGTTTTTCAACTTTCTTTGAATTTTTTATTAATAGAATAGCGTAATTTTTTTCATATACATGGTGTCCCACGTAATGTTACACTAATTTGATAGAACATATCTTTTGATTCATAAAAGATTTTTGGTCTCTGAACATTAGCAACCATAAATGACGTGGGCATTTTTTCGAAAAAATTCTCTTAAAATTTTCTAAAAATCACTCTATTAGGGGTAAAATTATGCGAAAAATCGATTGCGCGCATTCCCGAAGCATGAAAATGCTTCCTTGACCCTGATTCAGGGAAATAGGAGTGTGTATTGAAGCGAAAATCGAAAATTTTGAAATTTCTCCCTCAAAATCATATTCCTGGGGGTAATTCCATGCGGGAAATCGATTGCGCGCATTCCCGAAGCGTGAAAATGCTTCCTTGGCTGATTCAGGAAAATAGATGTGTGTATTGAAGAGAAAATCGAAAAATTTTGAAATTTCCAATATGTACTAATTTTCCTGAATCAGAATCATGGAAGCATTTTCACGCTTCTGGAATGCGCGCAGTCGATTTCCCACATGGAATTACCCCCAGAAATATGGTTTTGAGGGAGAGATTTCACAATTTTTCGATTTTGCTTTAATACACACATCTATTTTCCCTGAATCAGGGTCAAGGAAGCATTTTCACGCTTTGGGAATGCGCGCAATCGATTTTTCACCCACGTGAAAATTTGTTCGAAAATTTTTAATCCAATTAACAAATGATTTTCTCGAATTTTCGCGTCAATATACAGCTTTCCTTGAATCCGAGGTCAAATTCGGATTTTCCGCATGTTTTTACCCCTAGAGGGGTCATTTCCAGAACAAATTTTCGCGTGGGTGCCCACTCTATTGTGTAGTAGCTCCCAATTTAGCAGTTGGCTGAAATTTTCGACTTGTGTTTTCAAAAAGGTTTTTAAAGTGTTATTTTCATCAAAAATGCCTATTTTTTGCCAAAAATCGCAATTTTTTTGGATATTTTTGTTAAAAAATGTGTTTTTTTCAGCGAAAAATGTCATTTTTTGCCCTAAAAATTCAGTTTTTTTCATAAACGAATTACAATTTTAAAAAATCGCATTGAAAATTTTTTTATGATTCATCAAAAATTGAAAAATTCCTGAAAAATCGAAAAAAGTTCGTTAAAAATTTTCAAATTTTAACGAATTTTTTTCGTCAAAGGAAGAATTCGGAAGCGCTCAGAAGAACTCGTAAGCACTCGGAGGCGCTCGAAAATACTCGGATCAGAGTGAAAATCTCGTTCGGGGGCACTTTGAGACTTATCGAACGGATCATAAAATCTCCCCCTCTAAACGTATTAGCGCTCGGTCCCCCCAGTTTATATATATATTACCGTTTTATCTGAAAATCAGTTTTACCTGATAAAACTAGTTTTATCTGAAAGACATAGGCCTAGGCTTATGCTTAGGCCTAAGCCTAGACCTAAGTTTAAGACTAGGCTTGGGCTTAAGCCTAAATCTAAGCTTAAGCCTAGGCTTGAACTTAGGTTTAGGCTTAAGCTTAGGGTTGGGCTTGGGCCTAGGCATAAGTCTAGGCTTGAGCTTAGGCCTAAGCCTAGGCTTGGGCTTAGGCCTAAGCATTTCAGATAAAACTAGTTTTATCAGATAAAACTGATTTTCAGCTACAATGGTAACATATACAAAAGCTGGAAAATTTTTTCCGACCGAACTGGTCCTTTAAACCTCTTTGAAAACACAAGCTGAAAAATTCACCCAACTGCTAAATTGATCAATTATCCATTTCCCAAACAAATATTTTAAGTTTTTTTTAATGGTCTTGACGACATTGTCTTGTGCTAAATAATAATAGCAATAAATCTAAGCAGCGGTGAAGTTTTGAACGAGTTGAGGGTGTGCCAATATAAAAAAAGGACAACATATGCTGCCCTTAGGTCATCATCCAGAAAAGCCAAGAGCTAAGATCTTCTGTTTCCTTCTCCCGCTTGCGAACGGCGTCTAACTAAAGTCGTTTGTTTTCATTGATCCGCTTAATTTTAGGCATATTTTCGCACAGGGTATAGTTTTTTATATATGATATTTTTTATGATCTAAAACATATGTGAGTAATAAATTGTTTTTTTCGAAAATTGAATTGTTTATCGATAAATTTTTAGGTCATTATATCGAGTGTTAAATGTGCACCCAGAAAAGTATAGAAGTCAAACGAAATTGTGTTCGAGAAGTTTGTCTCCAAATATAATGCCAAATTCACAAATTCGATCACATTCCTTCGATTTAGCGTAAGTTAATACGGGAATAAAAGTTGGATGCGCATAGCCTAATGGCTAGGACGCTGGCCATTCATGTTATTGGCGCGGGTTCGATCTCACCAGGGTCGAAATTGTTTATTTTAGCGAATCAGAAAAAGGAGTATAATTCTTTTTCGGACAAGAAATTCCCTAAAACATTCAGCTTTTTTATTGTCCTGTTGTTTCTCTGATTCAGGGAAAGTGGTGGGTGTATTGAAGCGAAAATAACTAATTTATGATAATTCGAATTTAGAAACGTGCACTCCCTAACTTGCGGTAAATGTGCCTCATCTTCACCGGAAGACAAAGTTGAATGCCTGGAACATTGTGCAACCTTACCCACTATTGAATATTCGTATGATCCCTCTAGAGTTGAGTATACACCTGATGTAGAAGATGAAATTGTGACTATAAATGTTTCTGGGTTAAGGTTTCAGACGAAAGAGAGCACATTGCGACGATTTCCTGAAACATTATTCGGAAATCCCATAAAACGGAAGAGATTTTGGAATGCTCGAAATAAAGAGTATTTTTTGGATAGGCATAGATCAAGGTATAATATTGGGTTATTCGAAAAATTAATGAAAAATGGAGCATTTTTTGTTTTTACGGCATGTTTTGAATCGTTGTAGTTTTCGAGATAATTGCGTTTGAAATTTGAATGTGTGTTCATGTTTTTCGTTGTAATACACAAACTTGTTTGAATTTTTTGCTGAAAAATCAATTTTTGCATCGATTTGTTTAAATTTTCATCAAATGAACATTGTAGTAATTTTTTACAACTCTATGAGATGAATAAAATGACGCCAAAATTATCCAATTTGAAAATTGTTTTGAGTTATTGAAACGAAAACATGAATCAGGAACAGCGATACAAATTTTGGCACTTATGCACTATTTTCTGCATAAATTTATGCACTATCTCCCCCCCAAGCTGAAAAAAGGCTTAGGCTTTGGTTTAGGCCTAGGCTTAGCCAAGCCTTAGGTTTAGGCCTAGGCTTAGCCTAAGTCTTAAGCTAAGCCTAGGCCTAAACTTAAGGCCTAGGGCTTAGGCTAAGCCTAGGTTTAGTCCTAGGCTTAGCCTAAGGCTTAGGCTGAGCCTTAAGCTAGCTCTAGGCTTAGCCTAAGCCTAAGCATAAACCAAAGCCTAAGCCTTTTTTTCAGCTTGGGAGAGGGAGATAGTGCATAAGTATCCAAATTTTCAGTTTCGAAGCAATTCTAAATATTTATCAAACAAATGGCCATGTGGTCCGACCCGAACCCATACCTATAGAATTTTTCCTAAAAGAACTAAAATTTTATCAGGTATGCAAATTTGTGCACTTAGAAAAAATTGTTTATTTAATTTTCTAGTTTGGTGATGATATTATGGATAGATTTTGGGCTAATGAAGGCTATGAAAAACCGCAAGTTCAAAAAATGCCGGAAAATCCATTCCAACGGCGCCTCTGGGAATTGATGGAATATCCCGATTCGTCGCTAGTCGCACGAATTTTGGCTTTTATTTCAGTTTTATCCATAATAACGTAAGAAATTAGGACAAGTAAACAAAGATGGGTGAAAATTTTAAGAACAGCTGGAATTGAAAAGTGCATGAATTTTTTCATTTTTGCACTAGAATAAAAAAGACCATGTGTTCAAATGGATAGGATGTTCGATTTTAGTTAAATAATGAGGAATCGATCCAGCCAATATTAAATTTCATAAATTGTTTTTTCAAAAAAAAAGACAAAAAACTATTTTTAGCCACAAAGCGATTTTTGGCAACAAGTCATTTTTTACCAAATGCGGTTTTTGCAACAAAAAAATTTAAGCCAAAAATGCAATTTATGACAGATAGTCATTTTTTATGACAAATATCACTTTATGGAAGTTTTCGTTTCAATACTCCGACATCTTTAAATATGCAAAAATTATTTAAATGGGGAGAGCCGATTGCATAGGTCACCAGTAGGGGGGGGGGGGGGGGTACACCGGTCCCTCAGGATGGATGGATGAATGGCCGTTTGGGGGGGGGGGTACATGCAAA
>JAQGBS010002299.1:0-13434 GCA_034698545.1 Acrobeloides obliquus | reverse complement strand
CCAGAGCTTTGTCTTTGTATGGCAAACGAAAATATGGAATCGTTAGTTTTTACAACAGAAAATTGATCGGACGAAGCAAGGTTTGGAGATAGATTGACAGGAATTGGCGGTATGTATCTGTGATAGATTACGATCAGTTTTTTTTCAAGTTTTCTCACCTTGTGGTTCCTTTTGGAGTGATCGATATATGAATTCCACTACCAATTTGTTTAGTTTGAAAAATGAGCTCATCAAAATCTTGTCCAAACGGATTTTTTGGACTTGTTGAAGATTTTTTAAGGGTTAATGGATTGTTATTTATAGGATCTTCTGCTATATAGCCCGTATTTTGAGGAAAATAACAATCTGGTTTACCTATACCAGCTGAATCCTAAATTACATTTTTTATATAAAGGGGTCATCTAGATATTACGTAATCATGTTGGGAGGGGGAGAGGGTCGGCTCTCCTCATAAAATTGATTACGTTAGTGCATTTTTGATGATTACGTTGGGGGGGGGGCATACATGCGCAAGGTCTTAGGAGTGGTTGCTCCGATGCGCTATGATTCTGGTCCCCGCATTATGACGCACGTCATGGCATTGCATCATGACGCGCGTCATTATGCAATGTTATAACGTGCATCATAACGCTGCATCATGACTCGCGTCATAGCATTGCATTATGACGCGCGTCATGACTCTGCATCATAACGTGCGTCATGACACGCATCATAAATCTGCGTCATGATGCGTGTCATGACGAACGTCATGATATGTGTCATGACGTGCGAATGATGCGTATCATGACACGTGTCACGACGCGTGTCATGATGCGTGTCATAACACGCGTCATGACGCTGAGCATGTGTGGATACTAAAGGGTGCGTTTCGTTTGGATAAATCATGAAATTTTTTTGACCCGATACGGACAGGATTCACACGCCCCATTTAAGTCAAACTATAAAGCAAAACAAGCGGCATGAAGCATGTTAAAAAAGTTCATAACGCATCAGAACGGCATAGAGAATATGTAAAGATTCATAACGCATCAAGTGGGCTTCACCTGTATGATGCACTATGAATCTTTAAATTTCCAGTCGATGCGCGATACATGGCTTAGGAGTCTCCCTCCCCTTGTGCATGTATGGGGGGGGGGGGGGGTAAACCACCCGATGGTTTCAGGAGCTAAAAAATTTTTCTTGACCCACCTACCCCAGGATTTTTCAAAAAAATTCTGCTGAAAATAAAAATTTTTGAAATTTTTTCAGATTTTAGTGTCCCCACGTATTGCTGGTCAAGTCTTAGATAAATAGACAAGGGTGAGGGGAGCATTTACAAGCCATATAATTTTGTAAAAATATTACGGGCGTACTATCCCAAATACATCCACGATAAACACAAAGTTCTTCTGTAGTTGATATCGATGGACTACAACTGATCCTTTTCTTCGAGTCTATAGTTGTCTGTGAAAAGCCAAAAAGCCAAATGTTTGCATAGAGAATAAAATATACCCACATTTTTGTTCTGAAATGAAGAAAAAAAAAACTAAAAATTTGACATTGTTTTCTGATGGAAACATTGCTATACCGAAATTTTTACTTATAAAGTGTTCTACGAGCAAATTGATAAGAAGGCATGATAGTCGTAAAAGGTCGGAATTTTAACATATGGGTATTATTCTAAAAGAATGTGCCGTAAAAGCAAGCAATGCTCGAAATTGTGTGCTCGAAATTTTGCCCGAAAAAAGTTATCTAGGATGTTCTAGTCAGTTTAGAGGCCAGACCGTCTGTTGATATTCAGATTTATAAAGTTTGTCGTCGTGATATTCAAAATCTTAGTAAATGGACTATAACTTGAAGTTGTTGTATTGATTGATACTGGATTTCCATTCAGCTTAGCGCTATTTATATTTGGTGTATAAGGATATGCGAAGATTTCTAAGTTGTCGTTTTTTTACATTTATCGATTTTATTCGATTTTTTTAGGCCTAAGCCTGGGTATAGGTTGTTTTTCGGGAAATCACGAATTTAGGATTTTCCGCTGAAACACCCTGTATTTCTATGTCCAACTGTTTTCTGTTTATATATGCTTTCTCTCAACTTTTTTTTGTTTTAAATACATTTTTATACTTATCATTTAGGCAAAATGCCTCATAATGTTAGTGCCATTAGGCCGCTTATGTTATATTATTTTTTTATATTACAATATGATATGAAATAAAAAAATCAAAAAATCAAAATCAAAAACGATAGTTGATCAGAAATCAAACGCATTTGTAGAAAAAAAGTTATGATAAAAACAAAAAAGGGTTTAAATGACGATTTTTGAGAAAATGACACATCGATTTCTCCACAAGTTTCAGGACCTAACTTGTATGTTTTTGTTAATCACTCACTAGGTACATGAAAATAACATAGGCTTCAAGCTTGTGGCAACACTTTTTGGCGTAGGCTCACCCCCTCAGGAGTTATCTGCGATATTTCGAGATATTGCCTCTTAAAATCATATTTCTGGGGGTAATTTCACGCGAGGAATCAATTGCGCGCATTCCCAAAGCTTGAAAACGCTTCTCTGATTTAGGGAAATTAGTGCATGTTGGATTTTCGCTTCAATACACACTCTTATTTCCCTGAATCAGGGTCAAGGAAGCATTTTCAAGATTCGGGAATGTACGCACTCGATTTTTCGCATGATTTTAGGCCTATATACACTATTTTGGCAAAAAATTTTTTTAGAGATTACCCCCTTTAACATTCAAGAGTATCGTCTTGAAATGGACATAAATTTTGGTTAGTTCAACATTTTAAATTACATATAAACAATCTAGAATGACGGAGTCTAGGCGTTATGACAAAGATCGATACACTTATCCCAACGTACCATAACGTGGTGGTCCTGACAAACTTCCATACATAGGATATAAAAGTACTAGAAAAATTACAATTGGAATCATTAAATAAATACCTATACGTATTGTTAATAATGACAAAAACTTTAGGTTTCGATAAGGTCACACGAAAAAGGTCATGATTTGTTAGTAGATGGAAGCCATGGAGAGACAGAGAAGATGAACATCGCTCTGATACAAGAACTATTTATCGAATATGTCATATGGTGTTTGTTTTGAACTATTTTTTTGCGAAGTAATTTCTCGACAATCCCTTTACTTGATTACTTTTTATTTAATCGAACGTAGAGTACCATGTGTTTATATGTCTTATTCTAAAGAAGTTTTTTTTTAGAGTGAGACAAATCACACGACATACCATCGTTTGCGTCGATGCCACATTTTCTCCCATAATTTTCTTAGAAAAGATACAAAAATGAATTAAAATTTCAAGCCTGATTGCATCCAAGTCATGCGAATATTACATACAACTCTTTGAAAAATGCATAAAAATTATGTTAGCTATATGAGCACGATATAAACAAGATCATTATGAACATGGTTAATAAGCCTTCTTAAAAAAAGTAAAAACTCCTATTATGCGTTTCGAAGTAGAAATTTTTAAACTCTATGAGTTTTTACATTATTAAAGAGGAAATAGTTTTTAATTTTATCAGATCAACCAACAGTTGAACTCTTATTTGCCATCGTAGATGACGCCTATAATGTTAAAAATATGCCCCTGGGGGTTTTCTCATGCGAGGAATCGATTGCGAATGTGATAGACTTTTATTGTAAACGGTGTTAAATCGGGCAGATGCCAGTTGGTGGCATAAAATCTCTACCAAGGCTTAGGCCTAGGTTTAGGTGTAGGCTTAGATCTAAGCTTTGGCCTAAGTCTAGACCTAAGCCTAGGCTTAAGCTTGGGCTTAGGTCTAAGCCTTGATAGAGATTTTATGTCACCAACTGGCATCTGCCCAATTTAACACCGTTTTTTGCCTTGTTCCTCATGTTTAGCTCTATCAAAAATATTACAACGCACAAACCGCCTTTTAAGTGTTAACTAACCCGGGTTTAAGATGAGAATACAGGTTAAATGAGTGCGTTAAACCCGGTTTAGTAAACCCAAAGATGAGAATAAGGTCCCAGAAGTCCATTCGGCAACTAAAAACTGCCCTAAAAATCTTTGAAAAATACGAGAAATGTTTTGATTATGACTTTTTGAAAAATTCGACGAACCCAACTTGCATGTTCTTTGTAAGCTATTTGAAGTTTGAGTTCTAAACCTTATGCAAAATGAAAATAGCTAGAGATCCCCATGGGTCACAACTTTAAAGGTTTAAAATAATTATGTTATTTATGATGAGGTATTGAAGAGACAAAGCCTATAATGAGGTATATAAACTACATAAAATGATATCTAAAATTAAATTGCAACTTACAAGGAATGCTCAACATAGAAAACGCGGATCTTGACAAGAGCCCTAGTGGGTTTGAAAGTACTCGGCCTGAAAACAACTATGGCATATGTTTCGGATCCAAACCAAAAGAAAATTTTTTGGCTACGGAGCGTTTAAGGTTTTTCTTTTGTAACAAGATCTAACTATGTTTAAATTAAGCCTCTGTGGTGCAGTGGCAAAGTCGTCGGCCGTTCACCACATTGGAGCGTGGTTCGACTCCCAGCTCCGACAAAAAACTTTGCGGAAGATTTTAAGCCAAAAATTTTTCTTTTGGTTCGGATCCAAAACATATACCATAATTGTTTTCAGGCCGAGTACGTTCAAATCCACTAGGCCTCTTGTCAAGATCCGCGTTTCCTATGTTGAGCATTCCTTGTTAGGTTGAAGAACTTGGTATTTCATTTGATTCAAATATTCCTTAAAAATTGGCATGAACGACTCAGCTTTTCCATCTACAACTTATTCTTATTTCACAGACCCTGGTTATCAAAATATCTTATATCAACCCTGTATCGCGATTTATAATATAATAGCTGGTGTCTTAACATTCATACTAAATCTATACCTTATAATACTATTTTGTAAATTTAAAAAGTTGAGAAGCAATGCTTGTAATGTCGTCATAATCTTCCAATGTACAACTGAATTGTTTATTGGATATGGTTGTGTTATGAGGGGAATTATACTTCTTATTTCAACGAACTTTGTTATTCTCAATTTTATCCCTATATTTTGTACATTTGTGGGGGCGATGTTTAGTTTCGGTTATCGTGTTGGTCAAATCATCGCATTATTGTTGGCCTTTGATCGATTTTTGGCTATTTACAAGCCAACTTACTATGCACAAAGACAGAATAAAGTAAAGATTACTAATAAAAATTAGAAATGAAGTATAAAAAATATTTTTGATAATATTTTTTAAAGGGAGTCCAAATTAGGGCCTTTTCTCCAAAAAATTTTTTTTGAAAAATGACCTTCTAGGGGTAAAAACAGGGTGAAAAATCGATTGTGCACATCCCTGTGGTGTGAAAATGCTTCATTCACCTTGTTTTCGCGAAAATAGCACTATTTTTAACGTGAAAGCGACGGGGATGTGAAAACGTGAAAGCGACAGGGATGTGCACAATCGATTTTTCACCCTAATTTTACCGAAATATTATTATTTTAGTAACTTTTTTATTTATTCTAGTAACTTTTATTTTAGTAACTTTTTGAATTATCTTAGTAACTTTTTCAATTAATTTAGTAACTTTTTTCGGTACTTATGCACTATCCCTCTAGGCTGAAAAAAGGCTTAGACTTTGGTTTATGATTAGGCTTAGGTCTTAGGCTTAGGCCTTAGGCCCTTAGGCTTAGGCCTTAGGCCCTTAGGCTTAGGCCCTTAGGCTTAGGTCCTTAGGTTTAGGCCTTAGGCATAAGCTCAATCACAAGGCCTAAGCTTATGGCCTAGGCCTTCCTAAGTCTAAGGCTTAAGCCTAAGTCCTCAGTCTAAGGCCTAAGCCTAATCATAAACCAAAGTCTAAGCCTTTTTTTTAGCCTAGGGGGATAGTGCATAAGTACCGAAAAAAGTTACTAAAATAATTAAAAAAGTTACTAAGATAATTCAAAAAGTTACTAAAATAAAAGTTACTAGAATAAATAAAAAAGTTACTAAAATAAATAAAAAAGTTACTAAGATAATTGGCATTCAATTTTACCCCTAGAAGGTTATTTTTCAATAAAATTTTTTTGGAGAAAGGGCCCTAATTTGGACTCCTCTTTAAGACTACCATGATCACACATGCGTTGATTATAATTGTTGTCTTTGTTAGTCTCATATTTTTATATGAATATGGTTCGTTTTCGGTGAATAGTTTCCTTTCGTTAAGTTATTGCTTATATGGAACTGGCTATTATTGGGATCGAATAGTCCCATTTTATTCTACTGTTATGACGATCGGATTTTTTGGTAATTTTTTGATACTTAATTCAACGATCGGCTATCTAACGATAAGATAATTATGATATACTGCTTTTTAGTCATTTACTTGACAAGCCAAGTATTGTTCGCAATTTATGTATCATCGAAGAAAACACAAAATAATCATTCAAAGTTATCGAAACAGCAAAGGAAACTTTTTACTTCGGTTTCTTTGGTATTGTTATGTCACGTCCTTTTCTATGCTTTTCCTTCAACGTTGCAACTACTACAAAGAGTAAGTTAGTTAAACCTTTATGAGAAATGGTCACGAAAATCGCTACGATACAGCTCACTTAACCCGGTAATGCGCACACTATCATCCAGATAGTTTTTGTTGAAAAAAATATATTTAGAATAAGGACACCACGAATAAGCATATTATAAAATTTTTTATTTTGATCGGATGTTATTTCTAATGTATCATATATGATGGAGTGCACATAACTAAAGCATAATGCCTAAGGCATATGGCTTAAGAAAAAATGTGTGCCTTACAAAATACCTTAAGCCTTAGGCATTATGCCTTAGGCCTTATGCTTTAGGCCTTATGGCCTTAAAAAGGTAAAAAAAAGTTACAAAAGAAATATTGTCTTTATTTTTAAAAAAATGTATTAAAAACGAAAGAAAAATACCCAGATATTATCAAAACAACGTCGTGTCGATAACCCACCGTAACTTTTACCCCCCCCCCCCTCCCCTTTTAACACCATTGTTTTTAGCAATTCAATCTGTTTGGTAATGCCTTTAATTTTCCGGGATATTTTATTAATTTTGGCTCTGTATTATACGGGATTTTAAATGCTATAATTTTTGGATTGAAGCATCAAGAGTTTAAAGAATGTTCCATGAAATTTTATAATCAATTAAGAGGAAAACAAGCATCGTTTGTTGTTCACCCTATTAATAAATAATCAAATATTCATTTTTTTAAATGATTTTTACTAGTGCTTTGACGTTTTTTATATTTTTATTATTTTCATGTAATTGTCTAGCTTTTATTTATGGTAAATTAAGAAGTTTATTTAAGAAAAAGTAGAATATCTGCGAAATGTGCTTACGCCTTTTCGTTGGACCCGTGAACGATAGATATAAAAAAATAATAGAGAGCAAAAAATTTTTATTTTATATTATAGATTTATCTTCTTGTGCTACTTCATTATATTTTTTTGACGTAATTTCTGTAAATTTGGCTGGTTTATCAGTCGCCAGGAAACAAAATAGGGTATTTGCCTAAAAAATGGTTATAGATTTAAAAGTGAAATTTTGAAAAAAATTTGATAGGGCCGAAAAAAACTATTTTTGTGTGTTTTTTGGGATCAAAAATCGTGAGAGCAGGGAAAAAGTGATCTAACTTTTTCAACTCGACGCGAAAACTTATTTTCACGCGCATATAAGAGGTTTTTATAACCGGGGAATCGATTGGCGATGGTTTCAGTGGCTAAAAAATTTTCTTGACCCGCCTATCCCAGGATTTTTCAAAAAAATCCTGCAGAAAATGAAATTTTTGAAATTTTTTCAGATTTTAGCGGTTTCGATTGTAATATGGTTTTTCCATACGGGGAACATGGAGCGATTTGAGCCGTTCCGGACCGAATCTGATCGAATTTTTGCGGAAATACGCCCTCAAGAAGGTAGGGGTACAAAATCTCGCAGGTACATCCAAATTCAAAGTATTCGTAGACTTTAAGGGTCTCGAGAAAAACCGCTTTAAGTGACCGGGCAGGGGTCAAAAAATCTTTGCTCTAAAAAGGTACTCTAACAGTGCGCGAAGCGCGTCCCAATGCAGGCTTAATAGCTCAGGGATGCCCAGCAAGTGTTGCTACTGCAAGTTTGCTGCAACTAGCATCTGTCCCCATGTATTGCTGGTCGGGCTCTATAAACAACTTACAATAATGCACAACGCTCCTAGAGCATAAAATACATGTTTCCATTGTTCTCTTGAGCTATCATCAGTAACAAAGAGGCTAACTAGCGCCGGTGCTGCAAATAAAGTAATGCATTTGATAAACTGAATGTTTGACACGACAAAATGACTATATTGCCTAAAAATTTTTTCTTCATATTTATAGCTTTTTACGTTTGTTTACCTCGAGACCAACGTTGCACATTTATAAAAACCGGCACAATTGGAAACAAGTAGACAATTGATTGCGGCCATGATCCAATACCCTAACCAAGGATTGTCATCTGGTACATAGCCAAGAAGGAAGAATAAGATTGCTGATGGTACCAGAGAAGCGGAGTTGAATACGATCATTTTTAATCTTTCTGATAGTGATCTAAAAGTAGAATAAAAATGGTTAAAATTGAAAACTCAAATTTTTTTGGTGCTAGTCAACTATAGGTATCCAATGAAACTTTATGTATCCAATGTAACTTTACAGTCCTACGAAGACCAAAACGAAAAAACTATACAGGGTATTGGGTTCTCATCTCATCCAAAATATGCTGGAAAATTTTCTTACCCCCATGAAACCTACGAAACATTTACTGATATAAATAGGTTGGAAGGAGTTCGGAGTTTGTCCCATGCAAATGGCGCAGACTAGTCTTTAAAGCCCCCAAGTAGCTTCAATTCCTTGTGTGTGTACTTGATGGTCCGTTGGGTCAACAAAATAAAGGTGATGGTTGACCCAACGGTGGTCGTACTGCTGCTGAAGGGTTCTTACCCCCCATAAGCTGATCAGCCGTCAAATATGATGATATTTCTGGCCTCTATAACAAAATAAGGGCGATGGTTGACTCAATTGTGGTCGTATTGCTGCTGAAGGGTTCTTATCCCCGTAAGCTGATCAACCGTCAGATATGATGATACTTCCGGCCTCTATATTGTCAGCTATTATAGGCAAAAGTTCTGCAGCAGTACAATCGGCTACATTAAAAAGCCTAACCTTATTGGTACCCTTTTCTAACATCCCGAACACCCAGTCGTAAATTTGGATTTTTTCATTGGATACTTAAAGCTTTATTGGATACCTATTGTCGACTAGCACCATTTTTTAAAGATATCTAGTCTGTGCCCCATCCCTTCCAATCACTTACTGGCACTTGTCACTAATATAACCGCATACAAGCCGAACAATGATCGATAGAAAAACAGTTAGACTTCCAAGAATCCCAGTTTTTGCTATACCAAACTTGAGCACGTTAGCAAAATACGTCGGTCCATACATGTACAGAAAAACTAAGGTGCCAAGTCCAGCTAGAGAATTCAACCAGACTGTTAACACTATCGGGTTTTTACAAATCTCCTAAATTTATTATGGTGCTAAAATTTAAACTGAAAAAATAGGAAAAAATAAAAAATTGAAAAAAAATGAAAAAATAGGAAAATAATCAAAAAAATGCAAAAAAGTCGAAAAAATTTGAAAAAATTCAACAAAATTGGAAAAAAATGAAAAATTTGAAAAATAATCGAAAAAATTTGAAAAATTGGAAAAAATTGAGTTGCTAAAATTACCCAATATGGCACAAAACTGTCCATTTTGATGTGAGCTAAGCTTTTGTCTTTGTGAATTTCTTCCAATTCTTTTTCAGAAACATTTTTATTATTTTGTGGCTCGTCGCTATACCATAAAAACCAGAGTATAAATAAAACGGCACACGCTGCTGCATGTGCATAATAGACAGATGGCCATCCAAGAGTTTCACATAACTAAAAATTGGGGATATTGGAGGTCTTTTTTTTAGTTGCTAAACATGGTGTTCATCTCTTTTATTTGTTGCTTTTAATACTTACAATTCCCGCGACCGGATTTGTGATCAACGAAGAAATCGGCGTATAACTTGTCAATACTGCTAGGAAGATCGCGTTTTCTTTTAACGGAGCCCATATCGAACAAACAATACCAACACCAGCAAAATTTGCTGCATATGCAATTCCCTAAAATATATCATCTTTACGTCGATCAAAAATAGATTTTTCAATTTTTTCAAATATTTTAAATTTTTCGAATTTTTTCGATTTTTTTTCAAATTTTTCGACTTTTTTCAATTTTTTAACATTTTTTTCAAATTTTTCGACTTTTTTCGAATTTTTTCAACTTTTTCGATTTTTTTTCGAATTTTTTCAATTTTTTAATATTTTTCCCAATTTTTTCAAATTTTTCGATTTTTTTCAATTTTTTCATCATAAAAAAGAAACCTGTAAAAATCTCGCAGCATGAATCCACCATATCCCTATAGATGCTACCCACGGAATAATAAGTGTGGACAGCGTTGAAGCGACTCCCGCAAAAAGAAATACGAATCTTGCTCCGTAGTGAGTGTATAGCCAATTTAATGGAAAAGTAGCAACGATAGAACCGACGCCAACGGCATAATTGAGCATGGATTTGTCACTCTGGGTAAAATTAACAGTCGGTCCATTTGAGGACGTGCTTCCATTTTTTGGGGTCATGCAAACGACGGTGAAGTTTAAAGTGTAGATGTTCGAACTGACCGATGTTAGACATAGAGATGCCAGGATTAATATAAAATATCGGTAGCGGTCGCGAAATCGTGATCTTGAAGGTTTTGTTGAGGGTACATCCAGAAGAATTTTACCATTTTCTTGTAGCTCCATCACGCTTTACTCGATTAAAAAATATTAGAGATAAAAATCTACACGTTTAGGTAAATACTATCAGAGATGAAAATCTATACGTCCAGGTTCTCAATAAGACTACAAAGAACGCTCACATTTCAATACTATTTAAAGCTGATATTTTGCCAACACTACGAGTGTTCATTGTATGGACATTTGTTAGACATTGATTGCTCTATGCTTTCTGCTAATGCATTTTTTCGTAGCTCTATAATTTATATTTTATGCATAGAAAGGTGCACGACGCCAAAGGCAATCTATCTGTTTAATTGGCAATATCTTTAAAGGGGCGTATTTTCTAGCGGATGAGAACAAAAAAATTTCTTTTAATTATCTAAAAATGTTCATGACAATGCTAAAAAATACAGTTGTAGGGATTAGATGTCAAAAACTTTTTAATCTTGATGATATTTTTATGGAATGTCGACGGGTAGACTGGTCTACCTTTAAAGAGTCTATCTGACATAGAACTACCAAGGTGGAGTACTTTCGATCTACCCGAGGTAGCTCTACTTAATTACACTACATTCAGTCTACTTGAAGTTTCAGAAGAATTCTTAGATAAACGATCAAACTATAGTCCATCACGAAGAGAGGAATGGAATAGTACATTGCTATTAGAAAAAAATCGGCTAAAAACGTCTCTTGTAAATATGAAAGTTGATGTGTTGTAGTTTCATGCTTTATCAAAAAATTCCAAAAGGTCTATTAAGATTTTACCTTGTTATCTTTTTTTCTTCTTAGTATGAAGGGCCGAATAAGGAAACACGTGTGTTTCAGGTGGAACTAATTTTGTGATTGAACAAAATGTGAATTCTTATATGCTATACGACGCAATCATACATGGGCAAGCAGGGGGTACTGGGTTCCAAAATACGAATTGGTCCCAAAGGTTACTGTCGACCAAAAAAAACGTCGACAGACGAAAAAGTTGAAATACGAATTCGTTCTCGATTTATGAATTTGTATACGAATTTTCGCAACGAATTCAGTCTGGGCGGCTTCCCAAATACGAATTGGTACATTCATCCCCCCCCCCCGATACGACGAATTAGGGGGGGGGTACAGTACCCCCTCCCCCCTTGCCCATGTATGGACGCAATTACAAGAAGCATTTACAACTACGTGCTTACAGATAGAGTTGAGCATTTGACGTCATTTGACATACCTCCCTGTAACTGCGTCCTGTAAAAAAGTCGCTGTAACTCCTTCCCACAGAATTTGGCCTTGTAAAATTTCTTTATAATTGACATCCACCTGCCGAATATGCGACGCAAGAGACAATGGGGTTGCGTCGGGCGAGAAACCATCTCCTGAACCAATGTCCGATTTGCACCCTAAAAAGAGAATGCTTTCTGTGTGGTGGGATAGAGCCCATCTACTGGGATTTACTGGATTCGAATGTGCACGTCACTATGGCGTATTATAACCGGCAACTCGACTGCGTGGCTGAAGCAGTACTTGTAAAGAGATCTGACAAGGACAAAATCATCCTTCAACATGATAACGCTAGACCACATGTCGGAAAATTGACCAAAACCAAGCTTAATAAACTTGGGTGGAAGGTCCTCTCCATCCTTCTTATTCGCGGGCCTCGCACCATTTGACTATCATTTATTCAGGGACCTACAAGCTTCTCTTGACGATGTACGGTTCGATTCAGATGATGAAGTCAAAAATTGGCTCCAGAATTATCAGGGAAATTAATACATGTTGGATTTTCGCTTCAAAACACACTCTTATTTCCTTGAATCAGGGTCAGGGAAGCGTTTTCAAGCTTCGGGAATGCGCGCAATCGATTCTCCGCATGAAATGAAATTATCCCCAGAAATATGATTTTGAGGAAGAAATTTTAAAATTTTCGATTTTCGCTTCAATACACACATCTATTTTCTTGAATCAGGGTCAAGGATACATTTTCACGCTTCGGAAATGCGCGCAATCGATTTTTCGCATGATTTTACCCCTAATAGGGTCGTTTTTGTAAAAATAAATTTTTTTTCGAGATGTGGCTACAAAGTACACCCCCTTTAATGTACGATTTATATAAAATAAAACAAAAAAAACGTTTTTCGAGTGTGACACTTGAAAAAATGCGGTTCAATCATTGATCTGCGTTAAATATATTTTTGACAAATGTAGCATTGAGCTGAATTACAGTCTACATTAAACCAAGCACCAGAACTTTCTTCAAACACAACGCAATTCTTAGTCGTGTCATTCGTTGGATATCCTAAATTTAAATTTTCATTTTCGATAACTAACTCACCGCTCTTCCAATTTCTGTAGCTGAGAGGATCGGAATTCGACCAAGTCCAACCTTTATCACTTCTATAGAGCCCTATATAAAGTTGATTACAATTGAATTTCTTTGCGGCTTCTAAAAAAATCTTAACGCTAAATTGTAGTTATGTTTGTTTGTCCGTGTGTGTGAATGTCCGTACGATCGCGAAATCCTACGTTCAAAATCCTTACTGACATAGCGTAGCTGGCTTCCCGATAGCTCAGTTTTTAGGGCTTTATTAGAGCTTTTCAAAAAGTGGTCGATCGCCGGAATCAGAT
>JAQGBS010002298.1:0-13435 GCA_034698545.1 Acrobeloides obliquus | reverse complement strand
TTTATTTTGTATTGATTTAAATCCGGATTAATTTTAATCCGGATTAATTTAATCCGAAGATGAAAATAAGCCTCCTGAAGCAGGATCGTCTCAGCTCTCTTCTACAAAAAACTGTATCGAAAATGACCGATTGGATGACGAGAAACCTTCAAATCAATGATAGTCCCAGTCTACTGAGACACCCTGTATGAGTAGGATGTAAAATTGAATTTAGTAATGTTATTCGAAAGTCATATGCAGAATTTTATGGTTTAAAAATGTTCCAACCAGTTTCTTCTAACATAATTTTTTTACAACATAATTTTTAAATGCGTTATAAAACATCGTCTCTAGAAAAATTTGAAATGGGAACAATTTTCAAAAAGTGTGACCCGGAATTTTTTTAGTGGGGAAGTTTTTAGTTATGGTGAGTATATAAAAAAATTCTCCCGTTTGAACGCTTTCCAGAGATCGTGTAATAATACTAATGTAGTTCTAGATATGAAGGTACAGTCAACCCTTGACTATCCGACCCTTCCCGAGGGGGTCGGATAATCGAGGTTCAAAATATGCAATTTTCGGAAACAGTCAACCCTGCGAGATAAAACCCGGATTCTGGATTCGGAATCTGAATTCTGATCTGGATTCGGATTCCGAATCCAGAACCCGGGTTCTATCTCGCAGAGTTGACTGTTTCTAAAATTTGCATATTTTGAATCTCGATTATCCGATCCCCTCCCGTCGATTCGATTATTCGACTTTTCCCGAGGAGGGGGTCGGATAATCGAGGATTAACTGTATATCAAAAATTGTCTGTAATTATTTTTTATGTTATCCGTTGTATTTAAAAAGTAATATAGAAATAAATATTTTTATGTTATCTAAGCATATATTATGGTTCCGTAACTAAAAGATCGGAATCAAAGAATTTTACGGGAAACAGCTTTGTATAATATCATTTTTTTCGAAAAATTAAGACACAGTCTCTGTAAGAATCACCCATTGGTCCAAGGGCCGCGGGTCAATGGTCAGGGATTTTTTTGCGTTCAATAAAATCGATAGGATATTGGCCCCTGATCACGGAATCGAGAGAAAAAATTCTGAAACATCACCGCTGTGGACCTGAGGGGTAGGTGGTCAAAAAATTGACTTTTCAGGATCGACTGCGATTTGAATAAAACCGACGCCAATCGATTCCTCGATCTCGATTTGAGCACAAAAGTGCCAAAAACGACGGTCGACGACCTCAGGATCCCATACTTAGATCAGAAAAACCGATTTTTTACCCTAAAAATTTCACAAAAAGTGCTCTATCTCCTAAACTACTGCGTAGTATTTTCTAATTTTTTGCACAAACATAGATCTTTAATTGTATGTCGTGTTTATTTTAATAAAAAAATATTAAAAGATATAAATTTTATGATTTTCAATATTTTGTGTTTGTTTAAAAATGTAAAAAACATTCCGGCGCAGTTTTTGTGCTGAACACGATGCTGCAAAAAAGAATTAAGCTAACAAATACATCCACCCCTTCCTGAATCAGGGTAAGGGCAGCATTTTCAAGCTTCGAGAATCCGCACAATCGATTCCGCATAAAAAATGATCCATATAGGGGTTGTTCATAGAAAAAATTTCTTACAATAAGTTAAACTTTTTGAACATGAATTGTTTCATTCATAACAAGCTGATTTATACCTTGTCCGGAAAATTGCCATTATCTAAATCATGAGTGTATTAGACTTGAATAAGCATTTTAAAAGGAAAGATGATGACTTAAAATTTAATCTCTAATAAAAAAGTCTACATTTTCATGAGTATGAACAAAGAAAGGGTGATTAGTTCGAAATAACTATATTGTTCTTAGTCAAGGGTGATTAGTTCGAAATAACTATATTGTTCTTAGTCTTATTTAAAGAGGGGTAAACAACGAGATCTAAACTCCTAAAAATTTTTTGGTCTTGCAAAAAGATTAGATCTCGCTGTTTATCCTTCCTTTAAAATTGACTTTATGTCTTTTGTCGTCAAGATATCATATGAATGAGAAAAATTGTATCTAGAAATTTATATTAAAATGAAAATTTTCTGTAGAATTTGTAGACTACGTAGTCTTCTTTTCATATAAGATCTGCGGTGCTACAATAATCGCATGCTTGAATGTAGACTTGCTTGAAGCCATTTTGTTCTATTGTTTAGGAAGAGTTCATTTGGTCAAATTCTACTTTTCATAACTTTAAATTATAATCGAAATCTCACACTTTTCATAACTTGTATACATAACATTCTATGACGATATTGGTAACGGGACTACAACTACGATGTTAGGCTATATTATTTATTTAAATTTGTTTGAATTTATTTGGATGGCAACTAATGAAGCCATCGCTGTATATCTGTACGGAAGTATCTTTCGACGTTTGTATTGCCAAAAGAATATTACGTCTTTTAATTTCTCGCCTATATTAAAAAATTATATGGGCCTATCGTTCTGTTCTTCATTTTTTACCTTTGTGCATGCGTGTTACATGATAGCTTTTTGGAGAAATCGTAGGTCACGGTTGAAATTTTATGATTTTCTTATTTTTTAGCGCCATCTTATAACGCATATGCGATGTTTTTCACAGGTTGGCTAGATAATTCAATATTGCCATCAGTGGGAGTTGGAGTGCTTTTTATAACAATAGAAAGATGCATAATAATAAAGTTTCCGACGAAATATGGAGTAAAAATACAGCATCGTCTATTTGCTTTATTAGTTGTCATCTGGGTCATCGTTCTAATTATTAATGGGACTTCTTTGATGCTAGAAATGCCTCAAACTGCTTTTACAGGTAACTATGGGATAGAATCATACAAAGGCTTACAAAGAAACTGATCATCATTATAATCTCAGAGTTTGATCACCATTATACCCACAGAGAAGAATGCTGACGACTTCTGGGGGCCGTCTCATAAATCTCACATCATCACACCATCTGCTTATGATACCATCTGCTCCTGTAAAAAATCGATTTGTTTAAACAATTGAATTTTAAATCTAAAATAACCAGTACCATGAATAATATTTCGAGATTTTTTATATATTATCGTTTTTCGATGTGCTCTTTCAGATGGCGGTTATAAGTTTCCAAAAATTCTTCATAGAAAAATCGGGGCGGGTTATTTGGCTCACCCTGTAGAATATGTCCGAACCAAATTTTTTAAACATTTTATAACTTTTTCTTATAGATTGCATTGTATTCGTCTGTTTATGCAAGCGTTACAAAAGATTCGTCTATTGGATTCTTAGAAACACATTGGCCTGTCTTAATGTTGCTATGGGGTTGTTGTTTTTCTACTTTTTGAAGTGTACCAAAAAGTCGAACGAGAATGAACACACAAAGAAGGTAAACAAATGATAAAATTTGTCTTTTAACAGTTCCTTCCGATTCACGCTCTCAAAAATTACAAAAAAACTTCAAAATTCTAAAAACTCATCAGGGACACAATCTCGATTGAAAACAGTGATAGCCTCTAGGGAAGTAACGTGTTTGTATATACGAAATACGAAAAATACGGTTTTTTGTGATCTCCGTATAATCGAAAAACGAATACGAAAATTTCTGAAGAAACGAAAACGAAAATTTTGGACAAACGAATACAATACGGAAAACAAATACGGAGAATTTCGATATACGTTACATCCCTAATAGACACTATAATATTGGACGAATACCGCGACCTCTTTTATCATGATTTATTTAATCCCTATTGATATAGACAGCTATGCTAGGTTTTATATACGACTTTTAATCTCATTCGACACATTATATACGGCATATATACAAATGGATAAAAATGTTTAAATAATTTTTTAGAGCCACAATCTCGTGTTGAGAACAGTCCTAGCTACTATAATTTTGGACCTTATACCCGGATCAATCTCATTTATCCTACCATACATCATCACAATTGATATAAATAGCTACGCTGGACCTTATATACGTCTACTGACCTCTTTCGATGCTCTATATACTGCTTTTATATATGAAAGAATTGTCAAAAAGAAGTCACATACTATCAAAAATGTAGATCAAGCCAGATTAACTCGATCAACCATCTCTTCACGGACTTTTACTCAACAGCCTCTATCTAATAATTGGAGTTAATTTAAAACTTTAATGCATCATGAGGTTATTAACAATAAAAGATAGCTGAAGTGACTAAATCAATAATTATTGATTAGTTTAAAGATCGAGCTTATTTTGTATTTTCCTACTTCTTTGTAATGTTTCTTATAATGTAAATATAGCCAAAACAGTACACTTCAATTGTTTAGCTTTATGTGAAATTTGAGCTTGATTATTCCTTCCTATCTTGCTTTTCATATAATTTTATGTTTCACAATTAATTTATTGAAATTGTTAATTTGAGACAATTTGTGATTTATTATAAACTAGTCTTAACTTGATGTAATTACAAAACATGCCTCACACACTTCAAAATTAGGATTTTCAACAATTAATGAGACTTATAAGGGTCAGAACTGTCTGATCGATTTTTTAGCTTTGAAAAAGACTATCGTCATTTGATAGAGCATATATAACTTCCTTAGAAAAGTGTTCAAATTTTTTCCGAAATGAAGATTTTTAAAATTTCTATGGGTCTATGCATACGACCCTATATAGACAAGTACTTCGGGGTTACATCTACATGAAAAATAACCATACCACGTGAAACCATATCAAAGATCTCAAAATTGTTTGATTTTGACTTAAAGGTACAGGGTCAGAATGGGCTCATTAAGGCATGACTATACTTTTATGGTCACTATCCCCATTTTTTGACCTGTTGAATCCAAAAATGACGATGAAAAATTCTGAAAACCTCATCCTCATGCCTAAAAATTATGAAAATGGGTATATTGGGCCATTTTAGCTCTATTTTAGAGCATTGTAGGGTTAAAAATCATTTAAAAATAATTTCTTTTTACGGGAAAATTGCATAATTTACCGTTTTTAACCATGCCCGACAACCTCCAACGGTTTTTAGAAAAATTTTAAAAAAGGACTAAAAATAGGCCTATTAGGCCTAAAAACCTATTTTCAAAAATTTTTTTAAATTTTTCTAAAAACCGTTGGAAGTTGTCGGGCATGGTGGAAAACGGTAAATTATGCAATTTTTCCTTAAAATGAAATTATTTTTAAGTGATTTTTAACCCTAAAATGCTCTAAAATAGTGCTAAAATAGCCCAATATACCCATTTTCATAATTTTTAGGCATGAAGATGAGGTTTTCAGAATTTTTCATCGTCATTTTTGGATTCAACGGGTCAAAAAACGGGGATAGTGACCATAAAAGTATAGTCATGCCTTAATGAGCCCATTCTGACCCTGTACCTTTAAGGTTACAAAATTCGGTGGCACAAACAGACAGATATTTTTCGTTTAATATTAAAAGATTTATGAAGTTTAGTAGAAAATTTATTTAATTTTTAAAATTACATCCATCTTTTAAAAAACTTGTTCTTTAGGTATATTTAAAGTAAAGCATTGAAAATCATATCGGATTAATTTTCCCATTTCTTGATTTTCGAAATTTTTCCAATTTGCTATTAGTCAATCGACTTATGCCGACCATTCTTTTTTGAATACAACCCTAAATTTTTAGATGCATTTTTCTACGTAAAAAAGCACCTACCTTATATAAATCATGATGTATATTATCCAAATTTAAAGCATAATCCGGGATTTGGATAACAAACCCATCGATAATAAAAATCATTGAAACGATGAGGCAAAAATTGGATGTACTTATATGAAACATCGAGTCTATCCAACAACCTTGCTGAGTTCCAACGACTTTATACTCTTTTTCCCAATGTTATTTTTAGCGCAAATATTCAATATTTTTCGGCCAGCCCGACAAAAATAGCGGAACTTAGAAATTTGTCATAATTTGAGCTAAAATCATTGAGCTAGAAAAATATATGCCGTAGGTGACTTGAAGGAACTAATATGCTATATATAAAAATTATATAAATTTTTCAATATTTACTTTCAAATTCATGTTTTCTTCTGAATAATTCCAAGGATGATGATTGAATGAATTTATTTGTTGTTCCACACCCGATAGGGAAAATTAAGGACAACTAAGGTAAATAATACAACAAAAAACATGAACAAAACATAAAATAGCAAACAAGATAGTATCGAATATACAATATTGTTATGATAGTTCATCTATATTTGGATTTCAGTTCTTGCCACAGTTCCTTTCCTGATTAGAAGATCGTAAATGGTTGTTTCTTTCACTACGGTTTTGAATCGCACTGGGTCGGATATGATAAGATAAGAAATATAAAATAAATTGATTAATCTTTCGCACAATTCACATACATCTTCCACGACGACCTTTCCTTGGGGGTAATGAAGGTTTCATTCGTTTCGACCGTCACATTGCCTCCGCCCAACCAAATGCGATGATCTCGGAAATGACGAAGGCAAGTCTAAAAAATAAGATAAAAAATATAAAATAAATTGATTAACCTTCCGCACAATCGATTCCCCGTATAAAATTATCCCTGTATTGAATAGCGTCATATTTCTCAATCAAGAAAGGACCTAAAAATAGAGACTGACACATGAAAAATTTTTAATGCGCAAAGGAGTACGAAGCAAGTTACCAGTGAGTTTAAGTTAAGTTCAACAAGTTGAAAAAACTATGAAATTCAGAGTTATCAAATCAATTTTTTCTTAAAGGACCAGTTCAGTAATTTACAATCATATGAAAAAATGATATATTCGGAAAGATCGTGAAAAATGGAGCATTTTTTGTTTTTACGGCATGTTCTGAATCGTTGTAGTTTTCGAGATAATTGCGTTTGAAATTTGAATTTGTGTACAAGCTCTTCGTTGTAATACACAAACGTTTTTGAATTTTTAATCGATTTTGCATCAATTTTTTAGATTTTCATAAAATAAACATTGTAGCAATTTTTTATAGCTAAATGAGACAAACAAAATGACACAAAATTATTCAATGTGAACATTGTTTTGAGTTATTGAAACGAAAAGCCTAATTCATGTTTTCGTTTTAATAACTCAAAACAATGTTCAAATTGGGTAATTTTGGTGTCATTTTGTTCGCCTCATTTAGCTAAAAAAGTTGCTAGAATGCTCCTTTTATGAAAATTTAAAAATTGATGCAAAAATCGATTTTTCCGCAAAAATTCAAAAAAGTTTGTGTATTACAACGAATAGCTTGTACACAAATTCAAAATTTCAAACGCAATTATCTCGACAACTACAACGATTCAGAACATGCCGTAAAAACAAAAAATGCTCCATTTTTCATGATCTTTCCGAATAATAAAAAATATTTCATATGGTTGTAAGTTACTTGACTGGTTCTTTAAGCTTAGATTTAAGCCTAGGCTTAGGCTTAAGCTTAGACATGCACGAAGGCTTAGGCTTAATTTACTATTTTTCCCCATTTTTCTCGAGCTTTTACTCAAAATTTGCCAACGATTTTAACTAAAGCTGTTTCTATACTCATTTTGGACACTTTTATCAAAAAATTTCGAAAAAAATCGAAAAAAATTTTTCATGTGTCAGTCTCTATTTTTAGGTCCTTTCTTGATTGAGAAATATGACGCTATTCAATTCCATCAAGATTTGCTTTTCGCATATCCTGAATTACAAGAACCTCAATAAAGAATTTTTCCATTATCCCAGCACCTTTTTTGAAGCTCCCAAAAAATACTCATTTATTAAAATTGGCACTAATTTCTTACCATATCTATATACCTCTTATTTATTTATTCATATTAACCATTTATTTCATTGTATTACATCAAGTATTTCGTTGCAAAGAAGTGATGTCATCGCAAACTTATAAAAATTATTCTATCCTCGTTCGTGCTCAAACAGCTCAAATCTTTTCTATTACTATATTTTTATTGATTCCTCATTTAATTAATTTTTTTCTTCATGTGTCTCAGATTAATAATGCAAGCATGATTGCATTATTGATGCACTTTCCACCAAGTTATCATTTATTAGTAGAAATTTTAGTTTTGTTTTATTTTGTTAAACCATATAGGGAATCTTTTTGGAAATTCCGACACTCTTTATTTATATAAATAAAAGAGTTGTGAAAAAGATTTTACACAACTTCAGCATATAAAAAAATTCAGCACAATTTCAGCATCGATCAGTAATACTTGAACCTGTTATAATATAAAGCTTATGCTGGATTTTGGCTAAAGGAAGAGGTGACAAAAAATTTTGGAGCTCTTCCCCTAGGGAGACGCAATTAGTAGGGTTCCAAAACTTTTTTGAAGTAATTCTATGGAAAAATATCCTCTAAAGGTTTAGGCTTAGGCTTAAGCCTAGGCCTAAATTTAAGCCTAAGTCTAAGCTTGGAATAGTTAGCGCTCGTGCCGAGTGCATTTCGTTTGAAATTTTTTAAAAATTCCTTCAGGATAAAAAGCTCATGTTTTTGCTTCAATAACTAGACCATGTTTGAATTCAAAAAATTCCATTTTCAAAAACTGCATTGGCGCGCGATGGAATCGTTAGCTAACAATAAAAAAATAGATAAAAAAGCTCACGTTTTCTGTAGTTTTTGCATGATTTTGTTGAATCTTTCATTTTTTTAGGCAACTTCTGAAGATTTCTGCATAAAATCTCACATTTTTCTGACACAATAACGGCATTTTTCTCGTGTGCCATCAGCTTTTTCACACGTGCCAACGTCTTTTTCCCGCATGGCAACGATGTTTATAGTGTGCCAACCATTTTTTTGCTCAAATTTTCATATTCATATGAAAATTTTGACATTCTTTGAATTTCTTTTGTAAAAGTTTGTATTTTCGAAACAGCATGACCAAAACACGTCGTGGTAATTTTTAATTAAGTAAATTGAATCTTGTTACTTAGCAACAAATCGTGAGGTGAAAGATCTTTCTTCCGAGATTCTATGGAATCACATTCTTTTAAAATATGTCTTGATAATAACAGAATTGCCTCACTTTCGTTTAAAAAAATCGGGCACTACAGGGTGCGACAAAAGTTCTTGTGATTTTTTGAATTACTGCATGTAGTATTTTGACCATAACTCTTTAACCTTACATCCAATTCCGATGATCTTGGTATTTTTAAATAGCTGTAAATTTCAAACCAAGTACTAGTATAAAAAGGTCAAAAAATCTATACTTTCCCTGAATCAGGGAAGTATTTTCACGCCTCGGGAAAGCGCGTTATCAATTTCTCGCATCAAATTATCCTCAATAGAGTCTTTCTTGTGAAAATAATTTTTTTTCGAGATGCGGCTACAAAGTACATCCCCTTTAAAGGGATGCAGATCTGGGGTCAATCTCGGTTGAAAAATTTTTCTTTCAAAAAGTGATTTTTTAGGGATAATTGTCAGTGATGTATTTAAAACCGTAACCGGTTACGTAACCTGCGTAACCGTAGCTAAGAGGTTACGTAACCTCATCTAGTTATAATGAAATTTTCATAAATTTTAATCACTTTTAGGATCACGTAATCACGTAACGGGTTACGTAACCTAAAAGGTTACGTAACTGCTACGGTTACAGAAATGTAAAGTTACATTGTCATCACAATTCGCGCATAAACGATGTTAAATCGTTCGAATATAGAGAAATTCTCATGAATTATGAAAAGCCATTTCCGTAACCGTAATCAGGTTACGTAACCAAGTTGGTTACGTAACCAGGTTACGGTTACGGTTTCAAATACATCACTGATAATTGTATGTGGAGGAACACAAATCTGAAATTAGATTTTGATTTTGAAAGAAAAAACTTTTCAACCGAGATTGACCTCAGATCTGCATCCCAGGCAAGTTGATTCGTGTTAATTAGCAACAAATCGAGAGATAAAAAATCTTTCTTCCTAGATTCAATGGAATCACCTTCATTTATTTTACCGGATTTAAACACGCCTGAAATAATGTTGATACTAGAGGATTCTGGCTCGGAAAGTTCTGAACCGATAAAGAAAACGACTAGAAAACGAAAGGATTCGAATATTTTTAAATCTTGTGCTGTATGTGAAGCTCCGACGCAATATTCTCATTATGGTAAGTGTGTTGGCGAGCAATAGTCACCAATTTCATCTTCAGGTGACATAGTTTATGTTAAAGCAACAAATCTGACATGTGTCATCACAGTTGCACAGACCCCGGTCCAAAATTTTTGTTTTTATGACCCACCCCTCTGCAGTTTGGCAACCTTTTTTTAGAAGGTTATCGGTCCCCGGGACCGATGACCTACCCCCCCCCCCACTCCATGACCTACTCCTTTCCCTCCCTACCCCTCCTAGGTCGAATTTTACTGGGGGTACCGGGGTTGTGCAACTGTGTGTGTCATATTTGTCACATCAAATGGGATAAATAATTGACTAAGGTCATTTTTCAAAAAAAATTTTTTTGGAGAAAGGGCCCTAATTTTCACACCTTTAAAATTTAGGTGTCCCAAGCTGCTTTGCATGTAAGACTTTTTTCCGTCGAATAGTGCTTGCGGAGACCAGAGTTCAATGTAAATACAATCCAACATGTGACATTTTTGGAGGTATGAGAATTTAATGTTATTTTGAGAATTTTTTAAATTTAGGCTTAATTTGTTCATCATGCCGCTTAGACAAGTGTTTATTAGCGGGAATGAACCCGAGAGTTATTCAATTTCCGAGCAGCGCAAAAGCTATCGAAAGTGTTGATTATCTAGCTGAAAGAAAGCAAATGCTAGAGGAAAAATATTGTCAATTATCGAAAATAGTATGATCATGTAATTGAAAAAATATGATTATATCTCAATTCGATCAAGGGAGTGGATAAGAGAAACGTTCCATTTTTATCAACCAAGACGAGTTAGAATCTTTATTCCTTCTATTTTTTTCATTCTTTCCACTTTTCTGTTATTTTCCTTCTATTTCTCCCATTTTATTTCATTCTTTTCATCTATTTTTTTATTCCATTTTCCGTCCATTCTTTCCATTTTTTTCATTTCTTCGTTTTCTAAAAACATAGAAAAATAGAAAAATCGTAAAAAATCAAAAAAAAGTAAAACCATTAAAAAACTATTTAAAAGCTTCATGATGTCTAAAAGAACTTTTTAGACAACGCCAACTTGTATCAATTCATCTTATTGCTATGAAATTGATTCTTTGTTATATTTGGAGGCTAAAGTGCGCCAACTTAGAGAATCTGAATATAATCCAACTTTTTACTTTGAGAGCATTCATGAGGTTTTGGAACAACCATCAGAATTAGCCAATTCTCACAAATATGAAGTAAATTCTTCAAAATTAACCGGTTCAATAATAAAAAAATTTGAATAAATCTAGAAGCCGAAAAACTGGCCAATCAACATGGATAATCTTCGAGAAAATTATGACTATGTTTTTCATGAGTTGAACACCTTGTCGAAAAGATACAAGAGAAATTGGCTGGTGGTTGACATTATCATAACTATTGAGACCGTTAAAGCATTACCTTTCTTTTATAAATTGAGTTCAGGGGACAAAGTAAATTTGAAACTTCGTGCATGTCTAAGCTTAAGCCTAAGCCTAGGCTTAAATCTAAGCATAAGTCTAAGCATAAGCCTAAGCCTAGACTTAAATCTAAGCTTAAAGAACCAGTCCAGTAATTTACAATCATATGAAAAAATGATATATTCGGAAAGATCATGAAAATGGATCATTTTTTGTTTTACAGCATATTCTGAATCGTTGTAGTTTTCGAGATAATTGCGCTTGAAATTTTCAATTTGTTACAAGCTCTTCGTTGTAATATACAAACTTTTTTGAATTTTTTGCGGAAAAATCGATTTTTGCATCAATTTTTTAAATTTTCATAAAATGAACATTGTAGCATTTTTTATATCTAAATGAGACGAACAAAATGACACAAAAATTATCCAATTTGAATATTGTTTTGGGTTATTGAAACGAAAACATGAGCCAGAATAAGCTTAAGCCTAAGCCTAGGCTTAAATCTAAGCTTAAGCTTAATTTTTAAACACGTTGAATTTTTCTTTCTAGATTAAACTTCTCGAATATGTAGCTATTATTAACTCGGAATTAATGGAGTATTTTTATGCGGCTCAATATAGAATGAATGTGTTAGTGTATCCGGATGGCTTTATTCCCATGAAAGCAATAACCAACTCTCCAGACGAATCTAGGTTAGATTTTTATTAATTGTTAAAATTTATTAAAGGGGGTCTGGTCATTTTATGAAAAAATTTTTTTCAGCAAAATGACTTTTTTAGGGTTAAAAGTAAGCGACAAATTGCTTCCACGCATTCCCAAAACATGAAAACGTCCTTCTGACCAGGTTTTGGGTATCCGGGTCTCTCGATACCCCTCCCCCACCATTCAAACTCTTTTCAGTCTATGCCATAGATCAAAACCGTATTCATAGCTGTTGTTTCGCAATTATTTGCACACACGGGGCTATTTATCGCTGACTATGTCTTCAATTTGGACTTCGGAATCAATCGAGGTAATGAACCGTTTTACATCCTTCAGTTCCATATTGCAACTCTTATTACCAACTTCCGACTTGTCGATTGCGGAGGAGTATCGAGAGATCCGGATACCCGAAACCAGACCAGAAGTACGTTTTCATGCTTGGAAATGCGTGGGATCGATTTTTCGCTTATTTTTAATCATAAAAAAGGCATTTTCGCAAAGATTGCTAAAAAAATTTTTTTCACGAAGTGACCACAAACCGAACACCCTTTAACTATTTTTGTAGAGAAATTTCCCAAATTGAATACAAAGTCTATTGCCAGAACGAGAATTCGATTGAAAATGCGAATTTAAATCTAGTCGAATACATCCTCCTTAAATCCATAATATACTGCTACTCCACTATCCCAGGCATTTCTGAACAAGGGAATCGATTATTAACCGAACATCGAGAATCGTATGCCAATTTGTTGTTGAAATACCTTCAAGCGAATATGGGAGAAGAATGTGGAGCAAAAAGATACCTCGAAATTTTGAGTCTAATTCCTAGACTTGCTCAAATTGCCGCAGATACGCGCCAAAATTACATACAAATGGCTTTGATGAAAAGAAAACATATGAGACTACATCGATATTCATTAGATTTTGATGAGCCGTTGTCCGAACTTTTGGATCAGTTATTTTTTAAATAAATATTTGATAGTGAAGATGGGCTTTTCGAGTGGCATGAAAATACCTAGCATGAAATAAATACGACCACGCAGGGACGCATCAAAAAAGCTATATACAAAAAAATTGAAAAGTTCTTCAAAAATTGTCAAAAATTGAAAAATGTGCTAAAAATTGAAAAATTTACATTCGAGCCTTTGAAGATGGTGATGCTGAAGGAGGTCAAAAATTAGTATTCTTTAGATTAGCGAAATTTGCCATAATTTATATATATTCGGAAAATTTATGAAAAATGGAGCATTTTTTGTTTT
>JAQGBS010002297.1:0-13435 GCA_034698545.1 Acrobeloides obliquus | reverse complement strand
AAATATTTCATTGTAGAAAAAAGAGGCACTAGGACGGAAGGTACCTTACCGAAAGTTAGGTCCTGAACGTAATTTACTGGTAAGTTATGTCTGGAACCTAACTTACTTTTTTGGAAAATTTCAAGGTGTAATAACTTGTTTGCCTTAAGGAACTTTGACATGGGGTCTTGGGCGACGCGTCGTACGACGTGTCACTAGTTTGTAGGTCGCATCGATCTACAAAAATGCCCAAGACGTCAAAATTCCTTAGGCACTATTTATACTTCCGTTTCGTCGCGACAGTGCATTTTTATGTCGCGCGACGTGTCGCGTGTTGGCGTTTATAGTCTGTCGCGCGACGCGTCGTACGACGTGTTACTAGTACTTGATTTGAAAAGACGTTTATCCATCAAAAAGCCTTGGTAGTGCAGTGACAAAGAAGCGGCTTATTGATCACATGGTCGCGGGTTCGAATCCCGCGTGGAACCAAATTTTTACCATTAGGCTGTATTGGCAAAAAAATTTTTTTCGGAGATTAGTTCCTGATTCTTACCTCTCTCCCCCTTTAAATTTATTTTAGACATTAAATTTTTTTGCCTGTATGTGAAGTCCCCAACAAGCTATATGGATTATACTAAAAATGGGAAAATTTTACAATTACCTAATATTCGAGATTTTATTTCTACTATCTTTATTTTCATTTCTGACAAAATGTGAAGAATCAGAATTTCAACAAATTACTGAATTTTGCTTAGAGAAGGTAAAAATAAACAAAATATATACAGTCAAACCTTCGTCTAATGATAGCGACCACGCAGGGATGCCTGCAGGAAAATTTGGTATATACAGCAAGTCGATTTCTTTATATACCAAATTTTCCCGCCAGCATCCCTGCGTGGTCGTTATGTCCCCTGCAGGGTGTCATAAAACGGAAGTCTGACTGTAAAATGTCATCATTTCAGGCTGGTCGCTAATCGTCTCGACCAATATGTCGAGACTCTAAATGTCTCGACTTGAGTAACTAAGTCGAGACGGCAATTTGTAAAAGTACGACTGCGCCGAACGGAGCGCCGAACACGCCAAACGAGTCCCAATTAGGCCTAAGCCTACACCTAAGCCTAAGCTAAGCCTAGGTTTAGGCTTAGGCCTAAGCTTAGGCTTAGACTTAGGCTTAGGCATAGGCTTAGACTTAGGCTTAGGCATAGGCCTAAGCCTAATTGGGACCCGTCTGGCGTGTTCGGAGCCCCGTTCGGCGCAGTTGTACTTTTACAAATTGCCGTCGAGACTCAAGTCTCGACTTAGTTACTCAAGTCGAGACATTTAGAGTCTCGACATATTGGTCGAGGCGATTAGCGAGCAGCCTGAAATGAAGGCTTTTTACAGTCAAACCTCCGCTTTATGACACCCTATTTTTTCTTTAAAATATTTTTAGTCAGAACGACGCGATTGCTCGGTGTTCAACAAATGTTGCGACTTCAAATGTCAACAAGAATTAGGCCACAGCTCAAAAGCCCACTTTTGTATGGCAATTTTTGGCCAAATTCTTGAAACTGAAACGGAGTGTGCTTGGTAAGTTAACCAAAAATTTGGAATTTTCAAAAAAAATTTTTCTAGCAACACTGCCCAAACAATCTTCGACCACCGACGTGATGGAATGCCAAAAATCGATCTCATTTTGGGTGTGATTCTACTCTTTATCGTCGACCTTTTACTACTCAGTTTTGCATTATGATTTTTTTCTTCTTTTCAATTAGGCCTTTATCCAGGAATTTATTACTTGTTCTATATTTTTACGGGTATTGTTTATATGGTGATATTTTTCAATAAAAACAAAAAAGCCTCTTTATGCAAAAATCATTTGCCCCAAGTGGGACTCGAACCCAGCACGCCCTGATGAAAGTCAGCAACACTACCAATGAGCCACGAAGGCTTCTAATTTGCATTCTATTAAATTTGGTCATGAATTCAATCATCTTTATTGAATTGAATAAAGATGATTGAATTAATGGCCAAATTAGAAGCCTTCATGGCTCATTGGTAGCGTTGCTGACATTCATCCTGACGTGCTGGGTTCAAGTCACACCTGGAGCGAATTATTTTTGATAAATTTATGAATTTTTTTTGCAACTTTCCACCTCAATATTTCGTACGCTGAATACGATCCAATCAGTCTTTTTGAGCGTAACTCGTGTTTTCATGTCAATATACAGACTTTTTTAAAAATTGGGATTTTTCAATGGTGTAAATTAAGTTTAAAATATTTGGCTATAAAAATCGATTTTTGACGAAATTTTCGATCGTATTAGGGTTTTTCTAGTCGGAGAATCGATTGCGCGTGGCATGAAAACAAATCGTGGCATGAAAATGCTTTCATGACCCTGATTCAGGGAATAACAAAGTTGTTGAGGCACTTTCGGGGGTATACGCCTCGTATGGTACCTTCCCGTGGTTAAAATCAAAAAATTCCTTTAGATTTGTGTCCCTCACGTCGAAAATACGTGGTTCTGGTTCAGAGCAAAATTGATAGATTTTTCTCGACTTTCCCTTTAATATATATCTGACCATGTTCAACTAAAAATCCTTTGTAAAAATAGAATGAAAATTTTTAAACCGATCTGCAAATATGACAACTTTTATTATAAAATCAGGTAAATTATTGAGCAAAAGTTCGATTTTGAGACAAATTCGAAAATCATTGAGCAGCACTTCTAGAATCTTGAAGTAATAACTTCTTCTATAAATATCTTCAAACGTTGGACTGTTCTTACATTTATGGCTGTGCGCATTTCTTGCCTAAAAATTTTACACAATCAATATTATAGAGCCGAAATCCGGTGTTTCTTATTAAAACATATTTTACCCAGTTTCATTGGCCTTGAAACATTTCCCAAATAAGATTTCTTTGGCTCCTTGCTTATAGGGCAGAACGAAGTAAATCGTGGTACAACAGTTGATAAATGGTATCCAAGAAAATCCCAAGTTCAAAACAATACTCAATCTTGAGTCTGAGATGCCTAGAAACAATGTTGTGACAATATAGACAAGCGGTAGCATATTGAAAATTATCGGTGATAGAATCTAAAAATGTTGTATGTGAATACGGAGCTTCGTCTGACTCAGAATCAAATAGCAGTCATGCTCGTAGCCAGAGGGCACGTGCCCCCTAGAGCGTAGCTTGAACAATCTACCCAGCTTGTGTCAATATGTGCTCTAAATACATATGGACCTTTGTTTCCAGGTTGATGGGGGCATGTGCCCCTCCCTCACTGGCTACGGGTCTGTTTTCTTGCTAACATACTTGACAAATCAGAGCCGTAGTTAACTGATTTTGAGCTTCTCGATTACTCTTACTGATATATTGTTCACATTCTTTGAAAAATTTATACAGCTTATAGGAAGACCAAAAAATAGCGCCATAACTAATAATATCGGTGGCAAAGTTGATGCACAAAATGACCTGCATCAATCGTGTGTTCTAAATTTATTTTAAAAATATGGTTCGAAAAAAGTTACCGCGTCGGCAACCAGCCCAATTTTGATATCGAGTGAAGAATCTGCATTTATAAAAAGATATCCGATTGCTTGATTGGTTTCTTCCAAGTCACTATCTTGTGGAAAACATGCTATGAATACAAGAATGGAATAGATAAACGCAAATGATATGGATATGAATAAAAATTCAACATAGTGTAAAATCTTGACTTTAGTATTTCTAAACAAATCGTTGTTAAAATCTTTGTTTGTCGAAAAAAACGTACAGTCAACTCTCGATTATCCAATCTCTCTCCCCCCCCCCCTCCGGGAGGGGTTACTATTGCGGGATTAGATATACAGTCAACCCTCGATTATCCAACCCTTCCCGAGGGGTCGGATATTCGAGGTTCGAAATACAGTCAAACTCGATTATCAGACCCCTTCGTAGGGGTCGGATAATCGAATCGACGGGAGGGGGTCAAAAAGGGGCCTAAGCCCTGGGGACGACGGAGCATTTGGGGGCCAAAAGCCCCCTAGAGCCCCCGCTGACTCCGAGCTGGGACCAGCACCCCAGGGCCCGGCTCCCGTGGTCGGTCCCCAAAATTTCGCGAACTCCATATTTTTCTAGGTTCTATCTCGCAGGCTTGACTGTTTCCGAATTTGCATATTTCGAACCTCGATTATCCGACCCCTTTGGGAGAGGTCGTATAATCGAATCGACTGGAGGGGGCCGGATAATCAAGTGTCGACTATATTTAAGGTCTAAAAATCGATGCTGAGACAGGCCCGTATAGTCTGTTTCAGCGGTCGGGCAAAAAAAAGGTTGGATACAGCGTAGTAAAGTGGTCCAAGGCGTCGTCCGATCCGACAAGTTAAGCAACGTTAGGCCCACAGGTTCGATCCCTCTAGAGCAAAAATTTTGATTTTTTATATTTTTTATGATACCTGCAAAACACAAAATATCTATAGACAAATTGTACTGGACAGGAAGGCACTAAGAGAGTGAAAACAAAAATCCAAATCACTGTGGCATAAAATCGCCATGTATGCGTCAAGTTGCTGAGGAAGTTATTCACGATTAAATAAGCGAAAGAGCCTTCTAAGACTATGATCTAAAAGGGTTGATTAAAATTGACCATGTCCATAGCCAGGATTCATGCTGGTGAGGGGGATGGGCAACAGACGCGTAGCTGGGGGGGAGGGCATAGTTGAATAGGGGGTCGTAATTACGACCCCCGGCGCCGCGAGGGCCCCGAAAAATAGGGGGGGGGGTGGCGGAGCGTGCTAAACTAAATTTTTTCCCCTTTATTTTTTTAACTTGTTCCTTATCACTTGTCACTAATCAAGTACAACAATAGACCCCTGGCCATGCGCCTTTTTTCTTACCGGAGCAGCAAAAAGTGTGGCAATAGCAAAGAACAAATCTATCACACATCCTTGCACTAAAATCCTTTTATAATTCTTCATTTCGGGAATCGTTCTAGTATAGATTAAAAATAGTACAAATAAACATGAAATTATTCCCAAACCCGATGAAATATTTATATCGATTTTATGAACGAGAATAAGGTCTACGTTTTCAAACATTTTCAATTTGGAAAATAAGAGTCAGATCGGAAAAATTTTTTCGTGTTTGACTAGGAAATGTTTATCGAGGAGCAATGTTTTCTAGTATGACGAAAATATGGTAGATTGGAAATTATGAGTGCGAATTGGATACGAGGTACGAGAAACGATACTTAGTAGTTTACTATTTTTATCATAAATATGATTTTTTGTTCATCCATCCAAAAAATATTTTCTTTCTCTTAATGTTTTCGCTTCAATAAACAAATTTAATAGAGATCACAACAAAAAGATGTGTAGATTTAACGGAGGGGACTTTTGCGTTCTCACGTATGCACAACGACTCTTGCTCACCCAATCCAAACTTTTTTTATGAGAAAGCCATCGATTCTTAGGTTTTTTTAGGGAATAAATTGCCCGCATTCCCGAACCTTGAAAACACTTTCCTTGACCCTGATTCAGGGAAAAACCAAAAAATCGCACTTGAAAGGGGTCGGCGTTTTGGGGGGTTTTCAAGCATTAAAAGTGCGATTTTTTGTTTTTTCCCTGAATCAGGGTCAAGGAAGCGTTTTCACGGTTCGGGAGTATGCGCAATCGATTCCCCGCCTAGAAAAACCTAAGAATCGATGGTTTTCTCATAAAAATCCGAAAATGTTTGATTTTTGCTTTAATACACCGACCCCTCCCCTGAATCAGGGTCAAATAAGCGTTTTGACTCTTCGGAAGTGCGCGCAATCGATTCCCCGCCTAGAAAAACCTAAGAATCAATGGTTTTCTCATAAAAATCCCAAAATGTTTGATTTTCGCTTCAATACACCCACCCCCATTCCCTGAATCAATGTCAAGGAAGCATTTTCACGCTTCGGAAATGCGCGATCGATTTTTCGCATAAAATTACCCCTAGAAAAGTCATTTTTGCAAAAATTAAAAAAAATTTTTTTCGGAAGTGCTGTGCAAAGTTTACCCCCCTTTAAGGTCTTGGATCCTGAACCCGGTGAAAACGGCCGCGCTAAATTTGCGCTCAGTTCTTCATAAAATAATGTTTAAAAATTTTTGGCGTCAAAACAGGAGAAATCTGAGTGGGACACCAAAAAAACATCCCCTTAATAGTTAAAATTAAAAATCTTGAAACTTTTTGAAAAAATCGTAAAAAAATTCCAATTTTTTGGACCACACTTTACCTAAAAATTGAAAAAATTTGATTTTCAAAAATGTCTTCAAATTCGACTGATTTTTGTACTAAGTGGTTTTCGACTATGGGGGAACATGATCGCAATATTATTTCAACAAAAATTTTTGAAAAAATTAAAAAATTAGGGGGTTATCCCCGAAAACATTGAAAACAATTTCTAATTCATATTCGTGTATGAAAAAATTGTATGAGGATTTAATTCATTGCTTGAGTTGAGCTTTTCATGAGTGGGTTTGAAAGCGGAATAATGTTTACGATCGTATTTTCTTTTTTCGCTATAAGCTTCTTTTTGAATACCGTCGAGGAAATAAATCCATCTAGTGCCGGTGTAATAGTACCATAGGGTCCAATGTATGAGGTGGCTTCGAGATGAAAAAACTAAAATTTATAATGAGCTACAAACAAGAACCAGGAACCATTTCAACGTCAGTGTTCAAAAATAGGATGTGGATGTCGGCAATAGCCTGAGCAATCAGCTTTATTCGGACCAGGGCTGCAGCGGAACAGGTTCAGTGGCCGGAACCGGAATCACCGAGTATGGACCCAGAACCGGAACGGAACCGAGAAAAAGCCCTGGTCTAGAACAGGGATGTAGCGAAACCAATTGCCGGAACCGGATCGTCGAGTACAGACCAGGGCTGCAGTGGAACTGTAGTTCCAATTCCGTTAAATTCCGGCCTTTTTCTCGGTTCCGTTCCGGGTCCGTACTCGACAATTCCGGCCATTGAACCTGCTCAGCTACAGCCCTGGTCTAAACCAGGATTGTAATTCCGTTCCGGATCCGTTAAATTCTGGCCTTTTTCTCAATTCTAGTTCCGTTCCAGTTCCGTACTTGACGATTCCAGTTCCGTTCCGGCCATTAAACCTGTTCCGCTGCAGCCCTGGTACGGACTCAGAACCGGAACCGAGAAAAAGGCCGAAATTTAACGGAATCGGAACTACAGTTCCACTGCAGCCCTGATTCGGACATTTCGAAACAGTTTGGCTCAGAGACAGTGCCGTAGCTACTACAGGGTGGATTGGGCAATCCGCCCCTGAAACTTACCGATAATCAAAAAATCATACAGGGTATCCCTTAAGTTTTTCATTTCAAGCGAATCTCGAAAAAACACATAAGAAGGGATCCTTATGTTTTTGGTCATCCGCCCCTCGAAATTTTGGTGTCGTTCATTGAACTGCTCAAATTGGTTGCGAATAAAAAATTCTTAGAAGATTTTCAATATCTTCGGCATGGGAATGTTACTGCCTATCGAAAAAATAGAAGAAAAAATCCCAAAAATTAGTTTTTTACGTCCCAAAAACCCAAAAATTTGAGTTCCATCCAAAATTCGCGGGATCTGGCCAACATTCGACCAAAAAATATTTAATATTTTCAAAAAGTTTACTATGGGTATTAAAGCTGCCACTAAATATGGAATAAAGTTGAGCGAAAGTTCAACAATTATGGTGTATTTGATTAAAGAGTTACTCTAAAATTAAAATTTAAAAAAAAATCATCTGAATCGGTCTACAATTTTCATATTTTTTTGATTATCCGAATTTGATTTTGGATGCTTCTTATTGTATTTATAAAGAGACCAGAAAAAGTAAATATTAGTCAACAGATTTAGCGCTGAAATATCATATTTGAAATTGTTGGCAAAATCCAGTGTATGGATAAGTAGGCATCCCAATGTTCCACAATCTAAAAATGCATGTTATTTATCAAAAACAACTCGCCAAATTTGAATTGGAGAGTATGCAATAAGGGGTTCCCTCGTTTCCCAAAAGGATAAACTTTTTAAATCAAAAGAAGGTCGCTGACTCGCTAAATTAGCCAATCCTCACCCCAATTTTTTTGACGGGTTGTGTTGCCGAGTAACAATATCTCATATAACTCTAAGCATAATTGAATAGGGGGTCGTAATTACAACTCCCTGCGCCGCGAGGGCCCTGAAAGGCAAAACTTTCCCGAAAAATCCACCCCTTCCGCTACCCCCCCCCCCCCCGCGAGTAGGTTTACGACCCCCCCCCCCTCTACTCATCTATGACTCTAGGGTCCCCTCACCTATCTGAGACCGTTTTCAGTGACAAAACACGGGTGTATCAGAGACCGTTTCCAGTGATAAAACACAAAAATGGGTGTGGTAAGGAGTGAGTTGAGATAAAGATGGGCTCCACTTTTTTGAGCATGTTTCCGATGCGGAGATTAACATACTTGTGTCTGCTTGTTGAGGGTAATCCAAAAAATGTAATACATTATTAAATATCCAAAAAAAAGATACAACAAAAAGAGCGGTATATAAATTGATGCGGCGATAACGTTGTTGATTATTTAATGCTAAGTTTAAAACTAGACATCTGTCAATAGTTAAAAACAAAATTATAGTGGTTAGTAAATAAAAATTTGGAATTTTAAATATCGACGTCCAATAGATCCAATAGGCATTGTAATTGTTGACTAAATTAGAAATTAAAGGGGGGTACAACTTATGGCCAGGTAGAAAATTTTTTTAAATGTTTTTAACAAGTGACCCTTTAGGGGTAAATTTATGAGAAGAATCGATTGCGCGCATCGAAAAATTTTGAAAATTTTTTCTGGGAGTCAAAAAATGGAAAAAATTGCGTCAAAATTAGGGGTTATAAGTTTTAAGATCAACATCCCAGAAAATTTTTTCAGAATTTTTCGATGCGCGCAATCGATTCCTGCATAAAATTACCCCTAAAGAGTCACTTGTTAAAAAAATTTTCTACCCGGCCGTAAGTTGAACCCCCCTCTTTAATGTTTGTAGCCAGATAAATATCATATCTGTGCTTATATGTCATTGTACATTTATTCATCCGGCTGTAGGAAGAAAGGCTGAGTGATACCTAATCGATACTAGTTCCAAAAATCTTGAGTACAGCACTGACCTCCGCTCTTCCTCCTTTGATCGAGCGGGTTTTGAGGGGGGTAAGGATATATAATATAATAATTCAAACACGCATTTTCTTACCCGGACGCCACATAACACTCATATAAACTCCATGTGGGATGTCAATCGCATTGAAAAAGCGATGCTATCAGATAGAAGATAAAAAGTGCCGATAACTTTGTATTGTTGACGACTTTTCTATTTTTGATATACCAGAATAATTGAATCCAATTATAAGTCGAAACAATGTTTAGCAAAAGACTTGAGATATAAAATGCTACTGTTACATATTTGATATAAGATAACATCGCTTGACAAACAATTCTAATAGAGCTTGATAAACGATTCTAATATTCGTTTTTTTATAATATTTTTTTAATATATAAACTTGTTTGAGTTAGACAAATATCGTAGGTTGTATGATCGAAGTTCGTGGCAATTTCTCGAATTAATTTGTTTTATATCGAAATTTTTTATAGTGTAGCTAGAAAAATATTCTCACGGAATTTCTTTTATATAATTAAAATACATATTATATTCTAAGAAAGAATGGAACGTTTTAATTCCAAATAAAAAGTGTTGAGAAATTTCCATTTTTTTAAGGACATTTCTTTTATCTGCACGTTTATAAAATTGGAAATGAAATCAACTTTCTTGGATTTCCCTATCGTTTCCAAAAATATTATGAAGACACCATAATAAAGGAAAAAATATGACGATTTTTCACACGGAACACAATATTTGCAAAAATTTGTTTAGTTCCAAAAATTGAATCTCTCGATAAACAATTTTAAACAAATACAATGAAACCTTGATTTAGCGCCCCCCCCCCCCCACCTCCCTAAAATTCGATAGCGCGATATTATATAATCAACTTTTTGGTGGTTTACCCCTCCCCTGCCAACGTAATCATCAAAATGCACTAACGTAATCAATTTTTATGAGGAGGGCTGACCCTCCCCCCCCCCCCAACATGATCTGGATGACCCCTTTCAGTGCAACAACAATGCCTTATCCACCTGGGGGACTTGACAGGATGTTGTCGTTTTTTTAAAAGTCCTTGGACCTTTTATTTTTCCATCAACATATGAACAAAAATAGTTCAAACTTCTATTCTTTTATGTTCTTCGACCAAGAGTACGTTCGAATAGTCGTTGTACGCGCCAAAAGACGAAACAAACGAATGGCTGAGGCGATTGTTATATAGGCGAGTCATCAGTCTTATCTGTCTCTGATTTGAAAGGTATTTCTTATATGTTGTTTTAACTTTATCTCTTAGAGCAAGAGCATATTCTTCGCTAAAAATGGCTTCGTAAATTTTTAGCCTTTTTCTGATTATTTCTTCATATTTTTCGTCGAAATTTGAATCGAGACGATTAATATTTTCGGTAATGATGTACTTAATTATCATCCAAACAATATTTTCTTCTATGATGAGAAATTTCTATTTTTTTCAGGACATTTCTTTTATCTATACGTTTATAAAATACGAAATGAAATTAATTTCCTTGTGTTTGCTATTTTCCAAGAATGTTATAAAGACAAAAGATAGAGGAAAAAAATATGGCAATTTCTCGCACGGAAGGATTCGGTGCTACTACACTATAGGAGGGCCACCCATGTAAAAATTTTTCTGTAAATGACCCCTCTAGGGGTAAAAAAGTCTTTTTCTGGAAATAACCTTTAGCATTTTTTGGGTAATTAGAAAATTTTGGCTATATAGTGAGTTGTTGGGAAGTGGAACTTTTTATTGGTTTTGTGGGGTGTTATTTATTGATTATTGGCTGAAGGTATGAAAATTTAGATCTAATACACTATAGGGGGGCTACCCTCGTGAAAGTTTTTTGAAAAATTTTTTTGAAAATAACCCCTCTAGGAATGACAACGTGCGGGGAATCCGAATTTGACATTTTCGAAGCTAAAAGCGCTTCCCTGATTCAAAGAAAGCATATCGTGTATTGAAGCGAAAAGTCACAGAAATGCGATTTTTGCCTAAAAATAATCCCTTTTCAAAGTTAATAGACGCCTTACCCAACAAACTTTCCTTCATAGCATAAACTAGGGAGAGAGTCTGAGGCAAAAGTCCCTTTTCAATATTTGGCCGAGGTTGAAAAAACTTAATTATGATGTTCAGCTTAACAATGGAAAAATTTTTTAGATCAAATGTCGTGTTTTCTCTTTTATTCAACAAGATAACAACAACATGCACAGATAGCAACAACTAATTAATGGTTATCTAATCACTAATTGGAATTCCACGCTGACACTCGGAATGCTATTTTTAGTCGTGAAACTGAGATCCAACGTTGATCATGCCCATTTGTTGGTTGATTGCTACAAATACTGTTCTTCATAAAATTTTTTGTCCACTCTTTGATTCTATTCAAGAGTAGAGAAATAGCCTTTCTATTCGAAGGAATAACATATCTAAACATATTTCTAAACGAATATTCACAAACTATAAAACTCCTGGGTCTACAGCTCTTAAAGGACCAGCCAAGTAAGTTACAATCGTATGAAAAATGATATATTCGGAAAGGTCATGAAAAATGGAGCATTTTTTGTTTTTACGGCATGTTCTGAATCGTTGTAGTTTTCGAGATAATTGCGTTTGAAATTTTTATTTGTTACAAGCTTTTCGTTTTAATACACAAACTTTTTTGAATTTTTGCATTGATTTTTTAAATTTTTATAAAATGAACATTATAGCAATTTTTATAGCTAAATGAGACGAACAAAATGACACCAAAATTATTCAATTTAAACATTGTTTTAGGTTATTGAAACGAAACTTCTGATTCATGTTTTCGTTTCAATAAACCAAAAAAATGTTCAAATTGGATAATTTTGGTTTCATTTTGTTCGTCTCATTTAGCTATAAAAAATTGCCGTAATGTTCATTTTATGGAAATTTAAAAGATTGATACAAAAATCGATTTTTCCGCAAAAATTCAAAAAAGTTTGTGTATTACAACGAAGAGCTTGTACATAAATTCAAATTTCAAACGCAATTATCTCGAAAACTACAACGGTTGAGAACATGCCGTAAAAACAAAAAATGCTCCATTTTTCATGATCTTTCTAAATATATCATTTTTTAAAATATGATTGTAACTTACTGGACTGGTGCTTTAAAGAAGTTCCAAATCATGGCCTAATCTCCGAAAAATTTTTTTGTAAAAAGTCCTTTCAAGGGCCCAGTGGGGCCCCCAGAACGTACCCGATAATGAACAGATCAATCGGCCCATGCATACTAGCAACAATAGGGAAAACTTGTACCAATAAAACCGAATTCGGTAGCTTAAGCCAATAAACAAGCAAAGCAATAAAAAATGGGATATCAATTAGTATTATAAATACCCACCCTTGTAAAACGATTGCTCTATATAATTTGATTTGAAGCGAGTATGTTTTAGGGCTTCTTTCTTTTTGCACGTGCTTTAAGAAAACTATAGGAATTATGGTTAACAAAATGTTGATTATGAAGCCCACAAATGGGGCAAGTGACAATAATAATAACAAAAAAGAAATATCCGCTTGGGGACTGGAAAGCACTAAATGATAGTAGATAAATTACTCAAATATTCAAAAGGTAGAATCGAGAGACCGACTCAGGCGCTCGGGGCTGTCGCCCCTTCGGTGCTTTTGAGCTTTTTTATTTTTTACACTTTTTTCAGTTTTTTGAATTTTTAAAATTTTTTCAATTTTTTTGAATTTTTTTGATTTTTTTCGAATTTTTTCGATTTTTTTCATAGGTACAGCCTTGAATTTTTTACAAGCTCCTACCCATCACTTTTCGATTTCTCAATAAATCATCCAAGAATGGTGCTTCGGTTAATAAATACTGAATATTTTCATTCAAAACAAATCTTCGTTTCAAAAAAATTTCTAACATCACATATGTAATGGCCAATATAGGCACTTGAAATAACCCAATAACAACTTTGAACACCCATGGTTTATCAATGAATTTGAGAAATGGCATATAAATCGGCAAATTCAAAAGATGAATGAGTCGATAGCTGATCGACACCATTAACCCAACGACCAAATTTAATATACAAAAAACTCCAAACTCCAGTGTAGTATACATGGTATTAAGGTCGACAATATGCTCTAACATGCTAGTGATCAAAATAACAGGATAGACCCCAAGAGGAATTGGTAAACCAGCGAAAAGTAGTAACTCTAATAAAGTGTTCCAAAGGATACTATTGACTAAAAACCAACGAAAATTTGCCATTTTCTTGGACTTAATAATGGCATAAAGGATAAAAGGCAACATTATTAAGTCTAATAAAAACGTGGCATGAAAACAAATTTTGATTAT
>JAQGBS010002296.1:0-13438 GCA_034698545.1 Acrobeloides obliquus | reverse complement strand
AAATAATTTTTTACGCAAACTTCAATTAGCAAAGTTGTTCAGCATAAAATTCTCTGTCGATTGATGCTATTTTTTTCACGATTTTTCCGCAAAAAATTCAAAAAAGTTTGATTATTACAACAAAAACATGTACATGAATTCATATTTTCAAGTACATTTATCTCGATGGGGAAAACGATTCAGATGATGCCGTAAAACCAAAAAATGCTTCAGTTTGCATGACCTTTTCGAATATATCATTTTTCATACGATTGTATCTGAGTGACCTGGTCCTTTAACAAATAAAAGAAAATATAAGGCATACATCTATATGAAATAGGGTTCGGATTAATTGTCTCAATTAAGATTTTTATAAAAAATTTCCTAAAATTTTGGGTAAAATCATAAGGGGGAACAAAGGATTTTTTGGCCTCTCGGGCCGAGTCGGGGCGGAGGTAGCGTTACCCATCCTTCTCCCTCATAATTACGCATTTGATAAAACTGATTTTAGCATTGGCATAATTATGGAGATTAGCATGAGTAGCGCTACTTTCCCCCCCCCCCACTCGGCCCGAAGGGCCGAAAAAATCTCCCTTGGTCCCCCTTATGATTTTGCCCGAAATTTTAGGAAAAATTTTCTGGATTCAGGACTGCGCGAAATCGATTTCCCGCATAGAAAAATCTCCTATATGATCATTTAGATAAAAATTTCAAAAATTTGTCACTTTTTTCCGTTTCCTGATTCAAATTAACCAAAGGTAGATATTAAACTTTGCCAAAGTTTTTATTAAGCTCCTTATCTTTTACAAGCTTTATTAATATCGATAAATTTATTCCTTCTTATATCAATACAAAAACACCGACAAATCCAGATAATCTATAAAGATATAGATATGGCTCTGGAAATAAAAAAATTCTGTTAGCTTCCTCAATATTTCGGATGAGGAAGAGGCATAAATGTAAAGATCAAATAGGAGAGGTTGCTCCTTGACACTGCTTGATCTTCAGCTTTGAAAAAATTTGATAAAGGGGTGAATAATTTTAGGCCAAAATCAAATAATAAAAATCATTATTTTTGAGAAATCAGCAGAATGGCCGCCCTTTCCTTTGGGGTCCCAATGCTATCTTCCACATGGAGCACATTTCTCACCACGACGCACCAAGGACGTAGCTGGGAACAAAAATTGGGACCAGTGCTCATGCCTGAAAAATTGTAAATTAAAAATGAAATTTGTTTGAAAAAATTGTTGGAAAAATTCAAACATCCTATTAAAGGTATTTTAAAGAGAGGAACACATTAGTGATGTTATTTTTGCGAGAAAATCATGCATTGTTTCCTTTTAGCACCTCGGGTAACGCGAAATGATGAGCTTGAAGAAAATGGCTTTTTGATATCAAAAATTTAAAAAATGAAGTTTTTCAAAATTATTGATTGATTTTCATGCAAAAATAAGATCACCAATGTGTTTCTAGCTAACCCTAATAAGATGTTTTCGGCCGATTTTAAAAGAAAAATTTTGACTTTTTGACCATGATAAGTCCCAACAAATGAACTAGCTCCCATTACCGTTTTCGCTTTTCTATGGTCTCCCGTCACCGTTTTCGCTTTTCTATGAAGAATATGAATACAGTCAGACTTCTATAATTCGACACCCCGTACGATTTATTAATCGTAATGGAAGTGCTACAAATTATTAGGTTTCATTTTTGTTGTATTCATGTTGCTAAAAAAAAGTTGTTTAAAAGTGGCTCTATAATTATGTCCAAGCGAAAAAGGAGTGTTTTCAGAGATTCGAGCCTAATTTTTAACTTTTGGCCCCGGGACACCAACTAGTGTGTGAAACTATATTTTTCGACCACTATCTTTTTATTAAGAATGTTTGCGATCGTTCTTGTTAACTCTAGAGCCCAGAACCCCTAAAAATTAGAGTGACTCTATCTTTATGACCGGCAGTGTATTTAATTTTTGTATCCTACTATAGGGTGATTAAAAAAAAGAGCGCGATGCGCGATTTTTTCAAAAATGTTCAAGTTTTTTAATTTTCACCAAAATAAACATATAGGGGGGGTTTCTATGCGAAGAGTCGATTGCGCGCATTGCCGAACCTTGAAAACATTTTCCTCCCGAATCAGCCTATTTTCGCTTCAATACATATGCCTCTTCCCTGAATCAGGGTAAGGGAAGCGTTTTCAAGGTTAGGTCGGTTTATAATTATGTCCCGTAGTGTAGTACCAGTACCGGAACTTAAATCTCCCCCACTTATTCCTATATAGTTGCTATGACATCGGCGAAAAAATAAGTTCTCCCTCTTCCAAAAACTTTAGCCGTAAATCAAGTAAATTTATAAAATGCAGGTGCTTTTTTATACTAAAATAATAAACACACCATACTGAGTTCTACTGTATAGAGTTGCTATGGCGATCGGCCAAAAAAGCTCTCCTTATGACAAAAACTTTAGTCGTAAGTACATTTATCGAATCTTTATATACATGGAGCTTTGAAAAAAGTAGATAAAAATAGTGTTGCTTAAAACTTAACGCCAGTTTTTGTACGTCAAAACTTTAATAATATAACAAACTTCTTGATTACTATTGGCTATATGACAAATCTAACTTTAGCCGATTTCTATAATCCTACGATAACTTCTATTTCGAATGGCGTCATGCATCTTGTTTTTATTCTTCAAATTTTCATGTTTCCTTTTATTTTGTATGCAATTTTGAAAAAATCGAAAATGGGGATGTATCGCTGGTATCTAATTACAACAATTACAGCAAACACATTAGTAATTTCATCTTTTTTTCTTGGTTCTCCTGTTTTCTTGGGAGTTTATTTTATGGTTTTAATAGATAGCCCTATAGAAAGTTGGCTATCTATTGGCAGTTGGTATACGGTTATTGATTTTGGTGTATTTTTCGTCTTTATTACAGATTGTGGAATAACTATCTGTATTCTTTACAGGTACATTTCTGAGAACTGTATGCATAGCAAAGGAGCATATATCATGCTTATAAAAATATTAAAGGAGGGGGGGGTGTAAAGTATGATCGAGTAGAAAATTTTTTTAACAAATGACCCTTTAGGGGTGATTTTATGCAAAAAATCGATTGCGCGCATCGAAAAATTCTGAAAAAAATTTTCCGGGGGTTAAAAAATGAAAAAAATTGCGTCCAAATTAGGGGTTATAAGTTTTAATCCTAACAAAATCATTTTTAGGGGTAAGTTTATGCGAGAAATTGATTGCGCATCGAAAAATTCTGAAAATTTTTCCGGGGTCAAAAAATTGAAAAAAATAACCCCATTTTTTGACCCCCGGAAAATTTTTTCAGAATTTTTCGATGCGCGCAATCGATTCCTCGCATAAAATCACCCCTAAAGGGTCACTCGTTAAAAAAATTCAACAAAATTTTCTACTCGACCATACTTTACACCCCCCTTTAATTTATAAAAAAGTTGTAGAGCCAAATTTTTAAAAATTTAGAACTTGCCATCTTCTGAATTTGCCTCAGATTATTAAATTTCTCGCTGTCATCGACCAACCATGGTTTCTTAGAAACATAATGTGCATAAACTACTTTTTATCATCTGTACTTGTCTATTTATTTGTTGAAACAAAACGAGCGACTATATTAGATCAGAACAATTATGATGGCTTATTACAAGAATATCCCTTTCTTGACAATCTTTTTCGTGAAAGAAAAATTATTGGTAAGCACTAGAGTTGAACGGGACCGAGATTCTCGATTTTTTTCAGATCTCGAAGTCGGGATCGGGATCCCGTCCCCAATCCCAATTGGGATTAGAAAATGCTCATAAAACAGCGATTTTCGTCGAAAAAATGATGAACTTTGATGAAAAATTGGAAATTTTTATTGAAACTTTGATATTTTTGTCCATTTTTGGTGAAAAAAATGGAGGACCATTATGATTTTTGATTTAAAAAAATCAAAAATTGTGGGTAAAACATTAGGTGAGACTACTAGAAAAATTTTTAATCCGAAATATCCCGAGTCCCGTCTGAAAATCCAATCCCTATCCCAAATTTACCAATCCCGGAAAATCCCGATCCCATACGACTCTAATAAGCACTCTCTAGAAAAGACGTAGCTGGAAACAAAAATTGGGGACCGGTGCCCCCATGCCTGAAAAATTGTTAATTAAGTAATAAAATTGAACGAATTCCGCCCTGCTATCATTCGAATGCATGAAAATGAATATTATGTCAGGGAAATTGCCTGGTAAAGACATCGAATCTTTAAAGCGTGCCCTGATCTAGGCGTGGGATGAAATTTCGCCCGAAATCTTAGCAAAGATCGTAGATAACTTTCCAAAAAGATTGGAAGAGTGTATTCAAGCTAAAGGAGGTCATTTTGAATGATTATTGTTGTTGTTTTTTGCTAAATAAGCTATGTTTAAATTTTTTAAAGGGACACTAACCATGGCTTAGGTTTTGCCAACTTTTTTAAAAAATTAATAAAAAAATAAATTTCAACCGAATTTTTTCGGGCAACTACACATTCGATTGCTGGTAATCTGGAGAATTTTTTGTAAAAAAATTATTGAAAAATCACACGTTTTATCCGAGATATAGCCATTTAAAGTTTGGACCCAAAATGCCCATTTTTGCAAAAATTTAAAAATTCGCTAAAAATTTATTTTTGCTCGAATTTATTCAAGACCATATTTTGAAATGCTAGAAAGTTGTAATCATGAATGGAATTTTAGAGCAAAAATAATATTTTAGCGAATTTTTGAATTTTTGCAAAAATGGGCATTTTGGGTCCAAACTTCAAATGGCTATATCTCGGATAAAACGTGTGATTTTTCAATAATTACAAAAAATTCTCCAGATTACCAGCAATCGAATGTGTAGTCGCCAGAAAAAATTCGTTTGAAATTCTTTTTTTTCTTAATTTTTTTTTAAAAGTTGACAAAATCTAAGTCATGGTTAATGTCCCTTTAAGTGTCCGGTTTTTTGTGCGCCACCCTGTATTCCCTGAATCAGGATCAGACAAGTATTTTCATGCCTCGGCAATGCGCGCAATCGATTCCTCGACTAGAAAACCTTAATACGATCGAAAATTTCGTCAAAAATCGACTTTTATAACCAAATATCAACATCTTAAAATTAATTTGCAACATTGAAAAACCCCCCAATTTAAAAAAAAAGTCTGTATATTGACACGAAAACATGACCTATTCTCAAAAAGATCGATTGAATTCAGCATACACTCTTGTTCAATACTGAAAAAAAATTTCATCGAAAACGGATGAAAGTAGAGCATTTTTTGAGCCACAAATACTTATTATAATTTGTTATGGAAAATTCATGATCAGCTTTTGCCATAATTTTCCAGTTTTTTAGTTATTGGTGGACCTAACACAGATTTTACTCCAATACTAATAGGATGTGTGTTAATATTCTTAGTTTTGTTATTCTTAGCAATATGCTTAGCTATTTTCCCATTAATGTTTATCAAATATACTAAAAAGGATAGAAGCCCCAAAATTTATCAACTGCAAATTAAATTATATAGAGCTTGCGTTATTCAAGCTTGGGTACTTATTTTTGTTATGGGAATACCGCTTGGTACTGTTTTTCTAACTTATTCTTTACACATACCATCTTCTGCTATTTTGGTGCAAACATTGATGATGATAGTTAGTTTTCATGGGCCAGTAGATTTGTTTGTTATCGGGTAAATTTTTATCTATTTATTAGGACTAAGACAGATATTTCGCGACACTTGTTCCAGCAACAGATATTTCGCGACACTTTTTCCAGCGACAGAGGTTTCGCGACAGTCACCTACCCCTACCTCCTAATTATTAAAAAAATCCAGATGTGAATCCGATTTACTGTTCCCGAGATCTTGTGGTTCCGTACGTACCGGAAACAGAAACCAGATTTTTACAGGGTGGCTAAAAAAACCGTACTTTTGCAAATTTTCGAGCAATTTTTTGCAATAAAATTTTTAAAATTTTTTCCAAAATGGTCCTATGGGGGTTTTTTATGCGAGAAATCGTTTGCGTACATTAAAAATCTTGAAAACGCTTCCTTAACCACGAAATCGCAGAAAATTTGAAAAAAACGAAACTTTTAATTTTTTTGCGATTTCATGGTCAGGGAAGCGTTTTCACAATTTTTCAATGCGCCCAAACGATTTCTCGTATAGAAAACTCCTCAGGGTCATTTTGGAAAAAATTTTTGCATAAAATTGCTCGAAAATTCGTAAAAGTACGGTTTTTTAGCCACCCTGTATATTAAATTGTATTTTAGATATTTTATCCCATCGCATCGAAAATTCTTCATTCAACTATTCCGGAATTTTTTAAGCCAAATGAAAAATCCACGAAGATTCTTTCATAATGATATCAGTCCTCATCAATCCGTTGTTTTTGTCACAACGCGCTTTAAAGGGGGAGCACAACCTCCTTTAAAGGGGAAAACCATTCTCATCAGAAAATCCGTTTTTTAACAGAAACAAAGTTTTTACACGTATGATTGGTCATATATAGGGTAAAAAACTGCGAGGAATCGATTCTCGCATTATTTTTTGACCACGACTTTATATAACATTAGTTTTGCGTGAAATGCAAAATTGAAGAATATAATGCAAACTTTTTGAGGTTTTTGGCAAATTTTTGCATATGTTGATAAGCAGGGCTCCCCCTCGGCAAATCATCGTTTTAAGTACGAAAAATTCAAAAAGTAAGCATTTGTAATCATTTTCAAAACCCAAAAATAAGAATTTATAATCTTTTCGGCCTTTTTAAGCGCAAAATTAATCAAACATATTTATTAAATTATTTGATGATTATACCATCTTTATATAGTTTTTTAGATTAAAAATTTATTGTCCAAACTAAGTTTTTTAAATTTTTATTCGAAAACAACAGGCTTTGAGGTAGAGATGTTTTGGGAATGGAAATTCCCAAAATTCAAAAATCATTTTGGGAATAGGAATTCCCATTCCCAAAAGATCTCTGCTTCAGTGGCGTATCCAAAAATTTTTTATGGGGGGCCCTACCCGGAAATTTTCAAAAATTTGCCTTGTTCCCCTTTATGTTTTCTTCGAAAAATTTCCAAATTTTTGGGGAAAAACATAAGGATAACCCTTATGATTTTTTCGATTTTTCAAAAAATTTTCAAAAACCACCTTGGTCCCCTTGTTTTTTCGCGCCGATAAGTGCCTCCCTCTGTATACGTCACTGCTCTGCTTCGAGGTAAGAAATGACAACTGACGCTGATTTGATTTTCGAAATATTTGTGCCTCTGTAAAGTATATGAGCCTATGAATAAAATTATTTATTTAATATACAAATAAAATTTATTTTTAAATAACAATTGATTTAATTTTTAAATGACACCAAAACCAAGTCAAATGGATTTATCTACCAAAAGTTATGATAAAAACTCTGCTAGAATGGTCTTCCGAGATGCTGCTGCAAAGTTTATCCCCCTTCCCTTTAAGAAAAGTGCGTGACCGGTCATTTTTTAGTGTTGAATGAAAAAAAAGTTAAATTATTGGACTTCAGGAAAGTGGAGAAAATCGATTTTCAAATTTCACGTGCTTTCATTATTTGAAAGGTTGAATTTTGTTATGTTGGATCAATCGTTTCAATATTTTAAATTTATTGAATCAGGCAACTTTGCCTTTAGAAATATCTATTTTTGTAGAAAAATATAATTTTCTTAGGAAAATTGTTGATTTTGGGCTTAATTTTTTTAAACACCGAAAATTAAATTTCCCATGCTTAAAAAATTATGCAGAAAACCATCAGTCTCCCCATTTTGGCCAAAAAAGACGGTGTGAGATGCTTGAAATTTTATGCCATTCTTTCAAAGAATGGCATATAATTAAATAAAAATAGCTTGCGCTCTCGGAACAAATTCCTCTTATCACGTCGCAGTTGCTTCTTGATTTTTTGGTTGATTCGTTTCTGCTCGCGTTCCTCTTCACTTAAGAAACAGTACATGGGAGCCGTCTTAATTTTGGCGGTGTCCGAATTGCCCACTTCGCAGTAAAAGTTGTATTTTTGGAGGATCTTGAACATTTAAAAATTAAATATGAAATTAATTTACAAAAAAGAACTTAATTTCTATGCACCCTTTCTAAAATCAATTCAACTAAATGCGACGAAAGTACGCTATTTATTAACTGAACTTTAGTGGGGTCTGTCTGGTCGTATTGATCGGCAGGAAACCAACAGGAACTGTGTTATCATTGTGGGTCTATTCGGTTTTTGTGTGTGTTAGATCTCGTTATTTACATTTAAATAGTGCATTAAAAATATTAGAGAGAGAGGGTAAAATGAACAAGGATCGTTTTGTGCGCATAAGGGCAACCCTGGGCTAGAGTGTCCATGCCCACTCTAGCCTTGGCCGGGTCTGAGCAATGGTGGAGGGGTGAGGGACCCCTTTCGCTCTCTGATCCTAACATCTATATCTATTCGCAAAGCTGTAAAAATTTAATTTTTGAATATAAAACTGGTTCTTAGGTTTCCCAAAAACGACAACTCAAAAAATTTTGGACTAGATTCTTCAGAATTGGCAGGTTGGTCAAATGAAAGCTGTGATAGGATTCATTCGATATATCTGATATATTTGTCAATCATATATTTAATATTTTTATGATTGACATAATAATTTGAGTAAGAATAGTTCTCTCGGTACACTGTCGGACCGTCCGATCTTGAAAGTTAAGCAACGTTAGTCCCAGAGCGTCTAAGTTCGGTTTTTGTAGCTTTGAGCATGTGGAATCCCCTGGCTCCGGGGCGTTTAGTATGCGCAAAAAGGCCCAGAAATATGGGAGTAACTCCTGTTGTGGGCTACGCATCCCTCCTGAAAATGAATAGGAAGAGAGAGGCAGGAGGATAATTTATTTAACTTTAATAACTAAAATGGAATGATCAATAATTAACATAAGTCTGTTCCGCTCCGACTAACTCGATCAATAATACCATGTTATTCTTCTGTTGTAAGAATGGCTTGGGCACATGTAGGGTTACCTAAAATAACATTGTATTCTCTAATAAATTTAATCAAACTTGTGGACCCATAGTAGGCCAATATCTCCTAAAAAAACCAACCAGAATCTCTAACATAGTTTTCTACCAAAATTCGTAGAGTATCACCTTGTTGTGCTGCATTAGTTAAAGTGATTGAATTAGAACTTCTTTACTACATGCCCTAAATTATTTATTCAAGTCAAAATTGGTTTGCATCTGACAGATCCATAGCTGAACAAGAGGTGAATAAATTGATAAGAGCTCCATATGCAGGAATTTTTATCAGCAAAGCTTGAGTGATAAAATCGTTAAAAATCAATTTTTGGTTCACAGATAGTTTTATTTCTTTTGTTCAAAATGTTAGTTGGTGAACATTATTCTTTTGATAGAAACGAAAAGGTGCTTGGTCGTGGCGGATTTGGAGTAGTATATAAGGGGTATGATAAGCGAGTAAGCATTCTTAAGTTTATATTCTTCTTTTAACAAGGAATAGTCCCCAACTGTTAGGTCTAAACCTATGTCAAAATGAATTGTATGTTAAAGAGCACCAAGAAATACGTCAAAAAACGTCAAAAAATTTTCCCGTGAGACGCCTCTGTGGGCCTGGAGCCCAAAATGTGTTATTAAGGCTTAATTTTGGGACTGAAAGATAGCCTCATAACTTTTTATGGTTAAAAGCTTTTTCGATCATTTTTTCTACTTCTGTTAGGGAGTGAAAAGGCACAAATGATGACATATTAATTTTGACCTCAAACCTTTACCTTCATGATAAAAACGCTTTACAAAAATGACACCATTTTTCTGAGGAAAAATCGTACTTTCGGGGGTCTAAATTCGATTTTGTTTTGCTCGCCTCGACTTTAAATCTTTAAAAAAAAAGATTAAAAAGGCTGTTTCTAGGTCAGAAAAACACTTTCTGATCGTTTTTGGCACAGGTTATGAAAATTCGATTTTCGACCCAAATGGATGGAAGGTCTGGAGGGTCACTCGAGATCGAAAATCAAATTTTCATAACCTGTGCCAAAAACGATCAGAAAGTATTTTTCTGACCTAGAAACAGCTTTTTAAGTCGATTTAAAGTCGAGGCAAGCAAAACAAAATCGAATTTAGACCCCTGAAAGTAAGATTTTTCCTCAGAAAAATGGTGTTATTTTGTAAAGCGTTTTTATCCATGAAGGTCAAAGTTTGAGGTCAAAGTTAATATGCCATAATTTGTGCCTTTTCACTCCCTAACAGATATAGAAAAAACTATCGAAAAAACTTTTAACCATAAAAAGTTATGAGGCTATCTTTCAATCCCAAAATTAAGCCTTAATAACACAATTTGGGTTCCAGGCCCACAGAGGCGTCTCACGGAAAAATTTTTTTACGTTTTTCGACATATTTCTTGGTGCTCTTTAACATACAATTCATTTTGACATAGGTTTTGACCTAACAGTTGGGGGCTATTCCTTGTAAGAGACAATATATCGAAAGTTCGAACTTCCTGCGGCACTAGAGAACTGATGATGGAATATGAAATTTGGGACTAAAATAAACACATTGTTGCATTTGAAGTGGTGTGCAAACTTAAAAAATGCCCATTTTGGTCCTTATGGATGTTGGGCATTACATGGGTTTTTTACAATTTAGTATTTTGAGCATATCTCTTGATGGTTAAATCCGTTTTCGATGATCTTGGTGTCATTCGATAGTTGAGAATGAGGGCTACAACTTTTATCTTGGGTATAGGGAGTCATGTAGTAGAAAAAGTAGTCGAAAAATTAGGTTTTTCATTGGATTCTATCGGGTGTATGGGGTCATGTTATAGAAAAGGTGGTCGAAAAATTAAGTTTTTCACAATAATTAGTTTTTTTCAAAAAATTTTGCTCTCCTAAAGGGTCAAAAATTCAAAGATATGGCTCTAGAAAAAAACTTTGATGAAAAACCTAATTTTTCGACCGCCTTTTCTATAACATGACCCCATACACCCGATAGAATCCAATGAAAAACTTAATTTTTCGACTACTTTTTCTACTACATGACTCTCTATACCCAAGATAAAAGTTGTAGCCCTCATTCTCAACTATCGAATGACACCAAGATCATCGAAAACGGATTTAACCATCAAGAGATATGCTCAAAATACTAAATTGTAAAAAACCCATGTAATGCCCAACATTCATAAGGACCAAAATGGACATTTTTTAAGTTTGCACACCACTTCAAATGCACCAATGTGTTTATTTTAGTCCCAAATTTCATATTCCATCATCAGTTCACCTAGTGCTGCGGGATCTCCAAAAAGTTCGAACTTTATAGACATCGCCTCTTAAATCTTACTTATTAGAATGATAATGTTGTCGCTGTAAAAGAAATAAGTAAACCAAAATTAAATATGACAAATGTTGACAGGGAAAATGAAATTATTTTGGTAAGATCTTTAATATGTGAACATAAAAAATCGATTGATGCATTGAGTAAATTTTTAGCTTCTCAAGTCTATAAATCATGAAAATATAGTGGCACATTATCATACCGAAAGTACTGATAGATCTATCGTTTTGGTGATGGAATTATGTAATTATAATGATTTGGAATCATATTATGACAAGCATGCGCCGTTAAACAAGAGTGATATGAATATAATATTAAAACAATTAGCAAGTGGATTGCAATTATTATATTCGAAGAAAATAATTCACCGTGATTTAAAACCCGAGGTATCATCACGAGCAAAAACATCTTTTAACATGCCTATTTTAGAACATACTTTTACATAATAATAAAAATGTAAAAGACCCATTGATAAATGACCTCACATTAAAAATTGCAGACTTTGGGACATCTAGGTTCATTTCTAATAACACATTTGCTACTACCACAGTTGGTACTCCTATTTATATGGCGCCAGAACTATTTACTCAAGAAAAGTATGATCACAAAGCAGATGTTTGGTCTGTGGGGCTGATTATGTATAGAGGACTATTTGGAAGGCTTCCAGAATTTTTAGTAACTCTTTAGATTATTAAATTTTATTTTAAACTTTAGAATCTCGATAATCATCCAACTTTTATCAACTTTTGGATAGATTTACATAAAAAAAATGAAGAGCCTAAAATTGAGTTTCCACTTGAAGTTGAAATCTTGAAATTAATACAATTATTACGTAGATCATTAAAACGTGATGTAGATTCAAGGATGACTATGTCAAATTTGATTAGTTTAATTTTAAAAGAAGAGGTATTTTAATTTTTGTATATTGGAAAATCAAAAGATGTTAAAGGCAGAATTACTGTGAGCATAATCTTACTATTATATAAAAAAACAAGAGCCGAGCGCTCACGCCATAGGTCGGCAAGGGGGGGGAGTCTCCTCCCTGACCGACGTACGCATAGACCCAAAATTGAGGGGAGAACCATCGCATGGACCCCGCCGAACATGAGATAGTCCATAAAAATTGGGTGTTGTCTAAAAAAAGGTCCTTTTTTTTAAATCTTAGACGAATTTAATGAGGTATTGGGAGGGGGACCACCGCATCGGGGGGTCCCCTCCCCCCCCCCCACCTTGCCGACCTATGGCTCACGCACTCGAGGATTACGGCGGCGCGAACGGGGGATAAAAAAGTGGAATTGTAAAAAAATTCGCAATTAAATTATTCGAAAATAGAGCATTTTGGATGAAGAATATTAAAAAATTTTCTCGAAAAGGGTATCTCCGATTTTTATAAAAATTTGGCTACTACTGTTTTTCGATGCTCTCTACAAGATGGCGTTTATTTTTTTTAAATTCCACAAGGAAATAGATTCAGGTTTTCAATTTAATACACTGGCTAAAAAAATCATGTATAAACTCATGCTTGAACATATTGAATTTCGACAAAAAAAGTTTTCCCCATTTGGTGACCTTTTTTGGCCGCCGAGCGGAGCGACATAATTTTTTGTTAAAAATGCTTACTAAAAAGCAAAAAATCAGCGCCGCAAGCGTAAATTTTTTTATGAAAATGTTTGTTTTTATGCTGAAAATACTACGATTTTGTTGAAAATTTGTCAAACTTTTTGGCATTTTTGGTGAAAAATGGTCTATTTTAGTAAAAAATTTGGAAATTTTCGTGAAAAATCATAATGAGGAACCATTAGGGTTTAAAAAGTTATAAAAATAAATTTTGAATTTTTCCAGATTTGTGGAGGAAGTTTCCCCTGGCCCTCCAATAATTAGGGCGCTGAGTATGTCTCAAAGATTTGGGGTATAAACATCGCTTGTTCTTTCATTCTTTATTTATCCGAGCCAACCAGTGATGTTAACGAATCGGCGAGTTTCAAATTTTTGTCAATTTTGAGGAGCCGTGATAGGAGCTTCTTATGAACATTTTTTCAGCCCGGTCGAAATGTGATTACTGTCAAACGTTTGGATAAGGCCTTAATCTCTAATACTAGACTCTTATCTGCAGCTGAAGAAAATAACATT
>JAQGBS010002295.1:0-13438 GCA_034698545.1 Acrobeloides obliquus | reverse complement strand
GACTGGTTTATGGGTGTTTTTGATGGGTTCTTTCATGAATAACTTGAAGAATGAGCTGCTTCCGGATGCTCTCGAAAGTCCGCCACGTATCCCGTGGAATTCGTTTAAGGGAGTAAAAATGCGACCTAAATTAATGCAATGTAAAAAAGGCATGCACAATAACGGGATGGAACGATCGTTCAACACAACACAGAAATATATTTCCACAAAAACGGGACGATTTCAGATTTCGGCTCCTAGGAATTTTTATATAGTGTCTTTTGACTTTTTTATTCAGGATAAAAAGTCTTATACTATCTAAAAATTCCTTAAAGGAGCTTAGATCTGAAGTTTTTGTGTCCCATTCTTGTTCACTCTGTCGATTCGTCCCCGTTATTGTATATGTCGTAAAAAATTCTTTTAAGATATAACTTAGCATTCGACATATCCGTGTCTAAATGGACCATTTTAATGAGAAAATGGGCGTTTTTAGATTATTTAAAAACTAACGTACGGAGGATATGCTTGACGTACGGAGGAGGTTCCAACTCCGTCCGGGGACCAAAGAAGACTTTCTGCCGGTTGTCCCATCACAGGCAGAAAGGTTGAAATTTGACTAAAATTCTCTACAAAACAAGATTTTTTTGAAAAATTAAACCAAATTTAATCAAAAGGGAAGATAGATATGGAGCTTATACATGAATTAAAGATTTTCTAATTTATTAGGTCCGGAAACAAGTTCTGAAATTGACCTTTTGTCAATTTTCTCCGTTAGAGTTGGGTACACGGCGGCATGGGGGGGGGAGAAGGAGGAAAAGCGTATCATCTCGGAAATCGTTCGAAATGAAGCTGTATGGGGTTTTTGGACCGGCTAAATCGATTCCCGGTGTCATTTTCAGTGTGCAAGTTCAAGAAGTGGAACTTTTGGCGGGGCCCCCTTATAATCTCTAAAGAGAAGTACCACTAGGAAATTTTAAAACCCAAAAATAATGCTGAGATCATGTTCTACGCACCCAAAACACCAAATTTGTCGACATTTATAAACGTTAGGCATTAGAAAAAATCCTAGAGGTGCCCCCAGTGTTCAGCGCCTCAAAAAATCCTCATATACCAAAAATTACCAACTCTAATGCGGAGAAAATTGAAAAAGATTAATTTTGAAAAATAATCACAACTTATTTCCGCATCCAATATTAAAGATGATTCTTTTATATCGGCAAAAAAGTAAATGAAGAAACACTTGAAATTGTACAGTTTGGTAACTAGCGGTGGCAATCTCGACCGAATCAGCGAAACTGAGGCGAGATAAGCCCCTTTTATTGACACCGTTTTATGGGTTTGCTTCCGTCAATAGATAAGGAAGGAATCAACTGCCGATCCCTGTGCTAGCGATGACAATCTAGTCCGCCTCAGCGAATTATATTTCCCCCGAATGATTGTACAGCAATGGGTCGAAGGTCAAAGCTCACGTACATAAAGTGAAAGAATATACATTAAAGCACAAACTGGGGCAAAATTTTTTACACAAATTGATTAAAGAATGTGCAGAATTTTATGCTCTAAAATTTTTGTTATGATAAATTTTGTGAATTTTTTCGTTTTTCTCAAAAAATTTCGGTTGATATACATTTCGAAAGTGATTGGGCTCCTTGTGATATTTTGAAAGTTAACATTTCGAAAGTAAGGTCCTTTTTCGCCGCCAATGGGAAAAAAGTCTGGGGGCGATGGCCAAGCGGTCCAAAGCGCAGCCCATCCGATCTGGCAAGATAAGCAACGTTGATCCCGCAGATTCGATTCCACTAGGGCAAAATTTTTTAGTTTGATCACTTTCGAAATGTCTCCTGAACTTCCGAAACGTTTACTTTCGAAATGTATATCAACCAAATTTTTATAAAATATTATCAAAACAAGAACATAAAATGCTGCACATTTTGTTTTTTGGTCTCTTTTTGTAAAAATTTATAGAAAACAAGTTATGATCGAAATTTTGATTTCCGATCTCTAATAATGATCACAAATTTGAATGTTTATTTGCTTGTTAAGACCATTGACTTTCAGCAGTCATACTCTTTTGCCTTTTTATGGAAAGCAATAAATTTTATTATCCGTATGACATCTTCACTAAAATGATAAGGATAATCAGAAGCTTCGAATGGCATGTTTATTTCGTGACTTTATGGAAGAGAAACGTCAAACAAAGAATCGGAGCTGGCTGAATTCATATAAAACAATAATAAAAAAATACAAACATCAACAGAAAATAGTTTACCATAAAAACATTTGACAGTAGATCAATGGTGTAGCCAGAATATGGGAATGGGAGTTATTGGGTTAGTGAATAATTAATGAGGATTTTTTGCTGTTATAGCAAAATCCATTCGCCATGATCTCCCAGTGGATAATGACAGATCAATCCCACCAAACACACCACAGCCTTCTTGAAGTGGACGTCTTTTGAAATGCCTTTTAGGATCTGACCGGGGTCAACGCACACCTTCTTTCTTTTGATGTTTTTGAAACAGAAGCCATGATTTGTCCCGGTAACCAGGGACTGAAGGGGTTTTGTTCATTCCGTAAAAATACGGACTCGCTCGGCTTTGTTGTGCTCAGACAGTTCTTGGGGGCCAGTTTCCACACTTTGCCGAGCTGTCATCAAACGGGTTCGCATATACCATTTGCAGCTATTGAGTGTTGAATACTTTTCATTTTAATGTATGAAAATCACAAATTGAATGGAGTTAAAATTCAAATTTTCTTTTTAGTACTCCAACTCTCAAGTGAAGCGAATTTTAAAAAAACATATCTAATTGTTTTTTGGAATACACAATAATGGGACTATTATTAACGATTTTTTCTTCAGATCTCAACTCCCTCTCTCCCCCGATCTCAGGTCCGGAATTTTTAGACTTTTTCTCAACTTTTTATCATGACTAAAAAAGTCTTTGACACCATATCAAAATTCCTTTTAGGAGTCGAGATCTGAAACAGTGTTGGAAAGGGTGGTCCACACCACCCGGGTGGTGTGATGTTATCGATGGGGTGGCACCACACCACCCCGCACTGGTATAACTTTTTCAAATAAAAAATCGATGAAAACTGTCACTTTTCAACTAAAAAACTTCATATTTCATTTGGTGTTATCGATGGTGTGAACTAAAAAATTTTATATTTCACCGTTTTCGATCAAGCCAAACAATATACAACAAGTTTCGGAGTAAATTGAAAATTTTTTGAAAAATTTTTTTTTCAATTTCTCCGAAAACTTGTATATTGTTCGGCATGATTGAAAACGGTGGAATATGAAGTTTTTTAATTGAAAAATAGCAGTTTTCATCGATTTTTTATTTTTAAAAAGTTAATAAATCCATGGAAGTGGTGTGGTGGCACACCGGTGTGCCACACCACGACAACACCACCCCACGCCGCTAACCACACCACAAGGTGTGGTAATTTCCAACTCTAGTTCCATCCCATTATTGTGTATGCCGTTTTTTAAGCTAAAAAAGTAGTCCATTTGTCAATCAGCTATGTTGTTTGAGCTTGCATGCTTTGATATTGCGTCACAGTTAAACCCCTAACTAAGCCCGCCACTCGGAAAGGGGGGGGGTAGGGGTTTGACTGTATCCATTTTTAGACATTAAAACTTTAGTTTCATGTATAAAAGTCCTTATTGTTCACACCTGAAAGTGGCTAAAAATCAAAATGGTTATGAATCGAATCCTTGGCTAGACGCTTGGAAAGAATGGCAATTAGCTCGAAGGCATAATATCCCTCTTGTTAATCAAATCAAAAGTCCATCGCCATTTGAAGATGATAATTTATTGCAAACGATTTCACTGTTCGCTCGAAATAATTTAAGTAGGTTATTGATTTTTCAATATCGACTAATTTGAACAATATCAGCCTTTTCTCATTTACTTTGCGATATGCCAGGGCTCGGAATGAAAAAATGAAAATCAGAAAAAATGTCAAAAAATCAGATTTTCACTAGATTATACTGCCAAAAATTAGAACATTTCTGATAAATCAGACCCATTCCGAGCCCTGCGATATGCTAACACTAGTGCCTTTGAGGCAGACATTTATTGTGTTCATTCTGGTCAATGATAGAAGAATTTTTAACGATATCAGGGGAGGGGGGGGGCAAAAGTTCGGAGACAGACCGAAAAAAGTTCGGGAACACTCGACAAAAGTTCGGGGACACTACCCCTGTCGGATTTTGCGTTTTTTGTATTGAAAACACCGAAAAACGCAAAATCCGAGGGGAGTAGTGTCCCCGAAATTTTGTCGATTTGTCTCCGAACTTTTGCCCCCCTGATAATAGAGCTTTAGCATTTTCATTTAATTTATAAAGAAAAAAAGTAAAATTACCGAAGGCATAAAGCTATCAAAACGAACTTTTTATTCAAGAAAAAAGCACAAGTAATACATTATTAGTGTTAATTGATTTTTTCTTAAAGATACATCTGACAAATTCATGAAATGCCACTCAGATATTTTCATCAGTGTAAAATTGTGTACTTATTTACTTTGCCCCCATGAAGATTGGGGGTGGGGCAAAATACAGGGTGTATAAAAAACAGGAATTTGGGCGATTTTTTCTACCCATCAATTTTTTCAAAAATGACTATTAGGGCTAATTTTATGCGGGTAATCGGTTGCGCACATTTCCAACGCTTCTCTGACCCTGAATCAGGGAATCGGAGTGTGTGTATTGAAGCGAAAATCGAAAGTTTTTAGATTTGTTGCCTGAAAATGATTTTCTGGGGGTAAATTTATGCGGGGAATCGATTGTGCGCATTCCCAACGCTTTCCTGGCCCTGAATCAGGGAATTGAAGTTGTGTATTGAAGCGATGACCAATTTTTGCTATAATACATCAGTTTTTCTTTGTTTCAGGATCAGAGAGGCGTTTTCACGCTACAGGAATGCGCGCAATTGATTCCCCGCATAAATTTACCCCCAGAAAGATCATTTTCATGCAGAAAATTTAAAAAAGTTCGATTTTCGCTTCAATACACACTCTACAATCCCTGATTCTGGGTTAAAATTTTTTAAAATCCCTGACAAACACTTCGTGAATGCTCCTCGTAAGATTAAATTTTCAGAAAATATGCAACCAACTCGTGTTAAACCTCAAGCTCGTTCTCATGCACGAAAAGGATCTCCGTCAGATTCGCAAAATTCTAGATTCTTAGAAGGTTGGAAAGAATCGAAATATCGGGTTTTGTATGACTCTCCTCCATCTTCGAGCACGTCTACTCTTAATCAAAATGAAGATTCGAGTGAAAATGAAACAATTAAACCACGTGTTATACATGCATTTAAACCGGCTATACCTGCTCAATACTATCAAGATTCTGATGATGATTTCGGTAAGTGGTTGAAAACCATGGAATTAGAGAAAGCAATGCCCCACGGTGGGTCGGGGATCAGGGCCGTAGGAGCTTCGAAATTTCAGGGACGGCTCCTGATGATAAATCTTCTTCAGTGGTGTATCCAAGGGGGTCCGCCCCCCCCCCAAATCGAAAAAATGAAATTTTTTTCAAAAATCCTAATGGTACCCTATTATGGTTTTCCACTAAAAATATGAAAAATTTTCTATTTTTTAATCAAAATTCAATATTTTTTCGCAAAAAATCGTCATTTTCTTCAGCATTTTTGGCATAAAAACAGCGTTTTCCAAAACAAATTTTTGCTTGCGGCGCTGGTTTTTTCCTTAAAAAGTGTTTTTCAGCAAAAAATTTTTCGATCTTAGTTGCGCGAAAGCAGATGGGATCAAGGTGATTTTTTATGTTACTACAGGATGAGCCAAAAAACCTTTACTTTTGCGTTTTTCGGTGAAAAATTTTTAAAAATTGCATGAAAATATCCCTTGTAGATGATTTTTGAAAAAAAATTTTCACCTAAAAACGCAAAAGTACGGGTTTTTTTGGCTCATCCCATAAATATTGTGAGGCAATTGATTACATTTTAGAACTTCTTGGTATAAAAGAGGATTCAAATTCTCGGAATTTTGGCCGTGAAAATGACTTGATGAATGATCTTCCTAAAGATTTTGAAGAATGGTAATTTTTATGGCTGTTTAACGTTTCAGCAGCAACATTTCAGTAAAATGAGAGAATCACGAAAATTAACGTTTCAGCAAATTTGTTTGTTCTGAACGATGTGAATTCGATCCCGGGTCGCGACCAATCGTTTTTGCCTTTGCTTAAAATACTTAAAAACATTTTAGAGCAAAGGCAAAAACGATTGGTCGCGGACCCGGGATCGAATTCGCATCGTTCGGAACAAAAAAATTTGCTGAGACGTTAATTTTCGTGATCATCCTCATTTTGCTGAAATGTTACTGCTGAAAAGTTAAACATTCATTTTTACTTTTATCATTTTTTGAGTGTTCTTTTTTAGCCTTGAGATCCGTGATATTGCAAGGAAGAAAAAGATACGTAAGTTTGTGCATATTTTTTAACATGGTGGGGGCCAATTACGCACATCGAAAAGTGGAAAGTAAGAAAGAAATATGCGAATTTTAAACGTACTTTTCCGACGTGCAATAGACCCCTGGTGCTGAGAATCTCGGAGCTTGTTATCGCTTTTTATAAAAAGTTGTTATGTAGTTATAGTACGTTAAAAACCCCCACCGAACCCTATCGTCTAAGGGGTCATCTTTGTTAAAAAACGACTTTTTTGGCCAAAACACCGCCAGATTAATTTCAAAGGCGAAAAATAACGCCAGGAATCGATTCCTTGCATAGAAAACTCCCTATATAAAGTAAAAAACGAATCTACGGTCATTTGGGAGGAGAGTGATAGAGCATTTTTTTCCAAACCTGTTACGAAGCTTAACGTCTTTCAATTAAACATCTACTAACCAAACAACTTGGGACTATTCAAGTCTGAGGGTCCCCAATGACTTGAAAAATTGAAATTTTTCTGGAAAAGATCCCTTTAGCATAATTTTTAACGATGAATCTAAAAAACGCACTCCCGAAGCGCAAAAACACTTCCTTAACGCTGTTTCAAGCAAATGTTTGTACAAGTAGAAACACAGATCATTTCTCTTATGTTATCAGAAAACGAACAAGAATCGCATGTTATATCATTTTCAAGTTATATGAATTTTGCTCGAAACAGTGTCAGTGAAGTGTTTTTTCGCTTTGGGAGTGCGTTTTTTGAATTTCTCGTTACAAATTACGCTAAAGGGGCCATTTTCTAGAAAACAAATTTTTTTAAATTTATTGGGGCCCCCAGACTTGAATAGATCCAACTTGATCATTTAGCTCTTCTACCAAAGATTCATGTTCCCCAAAGGAAGTCTATTGAAGAGCTTTATGATGACATTGAGCAAGGGCCTATGCTCGACGAATACATACGAAATGCAAATATTCAAATCACTGGTGGAGACACTCATATTACGACTCCTGTACTACTCGAGTATTCTTTAAAAAAATAAAAATTGTATCTATTTTTTATATAGAACATTTGAACAGTGTAAATTTGTGCCTGCTATTTATGAGAACGTCAAAAGAAGGAAATATAATGTGCCTATGCCGGTTCAAAAAGTGATTATCCCTATGTTGATGTTTAAAACAGGTAATTTGTTGAAGTTATCTCATGTAGGAAAACAATATAAGGTCTTATGCTGGGTTGTTCAGAAAAGTTCGATACTTGTCTCGTAAACAGCCCTTAAGTACCATTCAAAAGTCTTATTCAACGCTATATTCTTTCTACGCTATATTTATTATCGTCGCTCTTCCGGACGAGACATATCGGACTTGCGAATGGAGAAGTGCTATGTTCTACAATATCTTGGCGAAGCATATCGTTAAATGCCTATACACTTCATCCTTTGCAGCCGGAAGTTTCCCTATATTTTAGAATACGATATAATCGGACATGCACAAACAGGAAGTGGAAAAACTGCCTCATATCTTTTGCCTATAATCGACAGCATCTGCAAGATGAAGATTCGCTTAAATGATGGAGTGAATCGAGGTAGACCATATGCTCTTATTATTGCGCCAACTAGAGAGCTTACAAAGCAGCTATGGGAAGAAGCCAACACTTTTACACATGGTTAGTACTTTCAAAAAAGATAAAATTAGGGGTAAACATCCAAATTTTTCCAAGAACAGAGGGCACTTATCCGGGGCGCCTTCCCCTGAGGCTACGCCACTGCGAAGGACCTAGATATATATTCCTCTCACAAACGAAAATCCACTGTGCGCTGGAGTAATATATCATTCCTCCTTCATGTATGGTCTTTTTTCTTAATCATAAATTTAGGAACTTGTGTACGAGCTGCTGTTGCCTATGGAAAAATTGATATGCCAGCAAATAAACGTGATATTGCTAATGGTTGCGATTTACTCTTTGCTACAACTGGTCGGCTTATGCATTTTGTTACGGAAAACTCGGTAAGTCGAAATAAAATCTCTTATAAAAGGAAGTTGTAAATGTTCTAAGAATGTCATAAATAGAGATCGACAAAAGTACACTATCAAAATTTGGATTAAAAGTTTTGACAAAATTTGATCAAAATCAAAATTTTTAATAGCCTTGTGTTAAAAAACAGTAAGACAAAAATTATCAACAAACATAAAAAATCACACATAGAGATTTATACATGGGGCAGCAGGTGTGGCTTACAACGAATACCCTGAGTCAATTAAATTTTTAGATCAAGTTGGATAGAGTGTTATACTTTATCATAGACGAAGCAGATAGATTAATTGATTCAACTATGACATTTTTGGATGACGTACGGATGTTAACTAAACAAATGGTGGGTTTTATTGTTGGTAGTGATATATTGATGCATGTATACTCATTCTATCTCCATTATCTCCCTCTATAACAATTTATATTCTTGCTAAAAATTCGCATATTTATGCCCGGTAACAAGGATTGTCACTTTTTAACTTGTGATCCTTTTGTTTCCACTTTTATCTAGATACTTGTATGATGTTTTTTTAAATAACTTTATGTTTTAGCCATCTATACATCGGAAGTTGCTATTTAGTGCAACATTTGAGCCTGAAGTCCGTGAAATTGCTGATGCTTTTTTGAGATCAAATTATTATTTTGTAACAGTTGGAGCATTGAATAGTGCAATTGAGTATGTTGATCATAAATTTATTGAAGTAAGCTTTTCTTTTTATCTCCTAACACGACATTGGTATTGTATTGATGGCAGTATGGCACGTAATTAGGGGGAAGGGGCAATCCGGATAATTGCCCTCCCCCCCCCAAATCGAAAAAATGAAAAATTTTCCTAATGGTACACCTTTCCCATTTTTAACCCAAGTAGCTCCGAAAAATCTAAGATTTTTTGCAAGTAGCTCCGAAATTTTTTGATTTCGATTACGTTCAATGGAGGGTATAAGAGCCGAAGTAGCTCTTATACCCCTTTTCCTGTTAAAGTGATGTTCTACAAATTTTTCCCCCATAAAATTCACATTTAAATGACCCATCATGGTCTTGACTACAAGAAAAAAATTTTTATGCAAATCTCATGAAAAATAGGGGGTTTAACAAAAAAAATCTATTGTTGATTTCTTAGATGATTTTTTTCCGGGAAAGTGATGTTCTACAAGTTGTTCCTTCATAAAATTTCACGCCGATTAAAAAAAGGAAAACATAGGACAAGTAAAAAGTTAGCCCGCAGTGACATGCACACATTTCTCCTTTAAAGAGATTAATTTAGGTACAAAAATTTAACAAGAGAGATCTTTTATTCGACATTCTATATTCAAATGCTTCAAATAAAGGTATACGCTTTGGAAAACGTAAGTTTTATTATGTCTTAATTTGTTAATGGGTTAATGGTTTTCTTGTAACAGATTTAGTTTTTTTTATTACAGAATTAGTTTTTTGTTACAGATTTAGTTTTCCTCAGAATTAGTTTTATTTGTAACCGATACGTCTTTAGGTAATTCGGTACTTATTTAGAAAACCTCTTCTGTGGAACATGCCCTTTAGTTGGCTCAAAATTTGCATAATTCGAGTTTCAAAAAGTGTTATGGAACTTGAAGACGGTGGCTTTTGTATTTATGGATGTGGATGAATTTTTTTTAGCCGATGATGAGCCATTAACAAAGTAGAAGAATTCAACTTCGAGAATCTATGAATAATAAATATGTATTATTGATTGTTGTTTTGTTAATGTTTTATGTATTGGTATAAAAATTTTCGTTTCATTCGAGCCTATGCAGGTGAAAAATGTGTCTAATGAGCGCTTTATACTACTTTTTGAAGCTCGAATTATGCGAATTTTGATCCGACTAAAGGGCATGTTCTACAGAGAAAGTATTCAAAATAAGTTCCCAAAAAGGACAGATCATCTGTTACAAAATCTGTAACAAAAAAACTAAATCTGTAACGAGGAAAATTGGAACGCTTTTTTAATTGTCTTTTTAGCCTTTTACAAAGTCCCAAAGGTGGTAATCTTTGTGGAGAGAAAACGCACCGCCGATCGGCTGGCTATTGAATTATGTTGTAATGGATTTAAGGCGTGGAGTGTCAACTCGGATCGTCCACAAGACTTGCGTGAAGAAGCGTTGGAGATCTTTGAAAAGGAAGAGGAATCTAGTATTGTTGTTGCGACCAGTATTCTTGCACGTGGATGCAATCTCAAAGGGTTGTATAATGTAAGACTTTTTGAACCCTTTCAAAATATATGTATGATTTTTAGGTAATAAACTACGATCTTCCGGTATGTTTTTGTTATTGGCGTAACTGATATTTGTCCGAATATATATCTGATTCGTAGAGTGCTCATGCTTTTTATCAACTTGGAAAATTTTTTTTGTTTTTTTATCACTTTGGAAAAATGATACGTTGGGTGGAAGAAAATAATACCTATGACCCTTTAATCAAACATATATGATAAAAACATGATTTTTATTCCATTTGTTATATTTGTTTTCCTTTTTTGAATTTTGTACTTTGTAATTTGCAACAAAACTACATTCTGCAAAGATTATGCATTTATAACTAACTAGTTTCATAGGCACTAACAGGTACAAGTGGTAACCCGTCCCCACACCCTTCAATAATTAAACTGATTTGTTAGAACTAGCTAACATGTAAACTTCAAATTTAGAGTACCCCTGTTGATTATATTCATCGAGTAGGCCGAGTTGGTAGAAAAGGAAATGAAGGCTATGCTATTTCATTTTTTGACCCCAATAATCCATCTGATCGAAATTTAGCACCTGATTTATGTAATGTATGTTTTCTTTTATACTACTTGTGTATACAAAAGCGGGGGACTAGGACACCTGACAGCAGAGACAAACTGTCAAACATTGTTTAAATTTACAGAGCGGACAACTGCCAACGATAAATTTTATCGAATTTTCTGTGGTCAAAGTCAAACAATTCCTTCATATTCGAATTGTCCGTTGTCGAAAAACCCCCAGATACAAAAATTCAGACAATTTGACAAATTTTTAGGTGAAAATTATTGTTATTTAGGCTCTAGGACTTTTCACAACGAATTTTATAGATTAATTTTGTAGTGCTCAATAGATCGCTTCAATATTGAGATTTTTTAGTGGAATTCATGGAACCTTTATTGAGATTTATATTTGTTGTGAAAAGTCCTAAAGCCTTTTTTTACCACTTGATCCACTAACTCGAATTTTCATATATCGTATGAATTTTGTTGTGTCCAGGGGTTTTTCAACATGAGGAACTGAAATCCGAAGGAATTTTGACCACAGGAAAAAGGAGAAAATCAACCGTTGGTACAGGGAGAGGCAAAAGTTCTGACCTAAGCGGACAAAAGTCCTGACCCAGGCGGACTCTGTATAATTCATATATTTTAGATAGTACGCCGAGCAGGTCAAGAACCACCTGCTTTCTTGTCAGAATATTTAAAGTCCTTTGAAGAATCAAAATTGAATAATTGAAATCCTGTTATCATGAATAGATCTTGTTATGTTTATTAGAATTTGATTATTAGAATTTTTATTATTAAGATGATTATTTCGATAAAATGACATTCAATAAATTTTTAATATAAAAAATTTTATTTATAAATGTTCTCATTGAGCAATGTACATTTCATTTTTTCAACACTGGAAATCCTAGGAGGGGTTTCGGGCACAAGAAATCGATTGGCGCAAGTCCCGAGTTCCGAAAAAAATTTTTGACCCCCTATCGGGGTACCCCATGTTAAAAAATCAATTTTTTCAACTTTTTTATATTTTCCAAATTGGCTGATTTTTGGTACTTGGGGGTTTTCGAAAACGGGGTACCCCGATAGAGGGTCATAAACATTGTTTCGGATCTCGGGACTTGCGCCAATCGATTTTTCGTGCCCGAAAATCCCCCAAGTATCAAAAATCAGCCAATTTGGAGAAAAAATTTTCAGAATAGTACTGGGCGTACCTTTAAGGCTTTGAAAATCATCTCTTTTTTAACGAAACCAATGGTCTTAATGAGTTCTTATCCGATAGAAACCTCTATGAGTGGGTTACAAATTAACGAACCAGCTAGACCGAGAGGTGTTTTCAACAAAGCGCGCAAGCAGCCTCAATCAACTGCCCAATCCAATAATGTACCGAATCCTATACAATCATGTGTCCAGCATGAAGACTACAATAATACTCTTGCCAATGAAAACCTATACAAAGACAACGAAGAATGGTTTACTGAAGTCTACAATCCTCCCACGGCTCCAAAGAACCCAGAACGTTTGATCAGTGCTGGTTTGTCTGGAACCCAGAAAAATGTAACCAATTACAGCCACACTAGATCTGATATTGCTCAAGAACATCCTATTGGAAAAGCAGCTCATCCCAAAGAAAATGAAAACTTTCATGTGCAAAATCGAGCTCCAAAAAAACAAGTGAATGATGTAAGTTTTTTATTGAAACTATATTAATTTGAAGTGGAAACAAGGTTAACACCAGTGGCGTAGGCAGAAGGGTCCAATGGCGTATCTAGGGGGTTTCGCCCCCTCAAAAATGGAAAATTTTCTAAGAAAATGGAAAAAATAGGGAAATTTTCGAAAAATTTGAAAAAAATTGAAAAAATGAAGTTTTTGGGGTTTCGACTCCTACGAAATTGAAAAAACCAAAATCCTGGATACACCACTGAAAGGGTCGGCTAGGGGGGGGATGGGAGCACTTTCCAAAAAAGGGACGCAAACGTACGGCAAAAATTGAAAAATTTGACAAAAATTGAAAAAAAACGCAAACGTACGGTTTTTTTTGGCTCACTCTGTAATTTTTCGATTTTTGATGAATTTTTTTATTTTTGACCACAGGGTGAGCCAAAAAACCGTACTTTTATGTTTTTTGGCATGAAAATACCCCTTATAGGTGATTTTGAAAAAAAATTTTGAAAATTTTTCACCAAAAAACGCAAAGTACTTTTTTTGGCTCACCCTTAATATGAAATTTCAGTTTGGCGATTGCGTGAGTGCATCTACTCAAATGGCACCCAATACA
>JAQGBS010002294.1:0-13438 GCA_034698545.1 Acrobeloides obliquus | reverse complement strand
ACTACAACGATTCAGAACATGCCGTAAAAACAAAAAATGCTCCATTTTTCATGATCTTTCCGAATATATCATTTTTCCATATGATTGTAAATTACTGGACTGGTCCTTTAATAAATGGGAATGACAATTATGTATTTTACAGAGTCGATGGTAACTCACATCACACTAACTTTATTCTGTCAGCCAGCGATGGGTGTTGAGTTGATTTAGTTAAAATTATCAAGTATGCGCACTTGTCGGGAATCATCTTCCACCGCTTAGATCTCCTTGTGTGCAACTAACAATTTACTCATTTGCCACAATATCTTTGCTTCATTCTTTCCTTTCATCTCGGAAACCCCGTAATAGTCAATTCGATACATCGCAAAATATTGAAAAGAAATAGGAAGCCCGGTCGGGTGATCTTAAATTCATATCACAATTCAAGATTTATTCAAATGAAAAAGAATTTTTAGTATTACTAACGATTAGCTGCCCCATGTGGCAAGGTACTGGAAACCAGCAAAAAAATTTTCCGAAAATGACACTATAGGGGTAATTTTATTCGGGAAATCGATTGCGCGCACTCCCGAACCGTGAAAACGCTTTCTTGACCCTGATTCAGGGAAGAGATCAGTGTATTGAAGCGAAAATCAAACATATTCGTATTTTTATGAGAAAACCGTCGATTCTTAGGTGTTTCTAGGCGGAGAATCGTTTCATGGATCGGGAGTGCGCGCAATCGATTCCCCGCCTAGAAAAACCTAAGAATCGACGGTTTTCTCATAAAAATCCAAAAAATATTTGATTTTCGCTTCAATATACCCACCCCATTCCCTGAACCAGGGTCAAGGAAGCGTTTTTATGCTTCGTGAATGCGCGAAATCGATTTCTCGCATAAAATTACCCCTAGGAATGTATTTTTTACAAAAATTTTTCGGAAAACGGACTCCGATTGTTTCCCCCCACATAAAATTCATTTTGACATAGATTTTGACCTAACAGTTGGAGACGATGCCTTATGAGGCCTAATTACTTTTTTTCAAAAATTTTAAATGGGAACCCTTGGAGCACAGAATACCAAAAGTTTTAATTATAAACTACATGCACCATGAAATGTTCACCCCCCCCCCTCCATCGAATAATTTCTGCTACATCATTTATCAATGATCAGTAACAATTCAATATGTTTACAAATTTCTTCAAAAGAGTGAACCTTTTATGATCTTTGAATTAGTTTTTTTCCAACATGAATAGTTCATGAAGAATTTTTAATTATGCGAACAGCGCATGATGTAATATAACATGTTTACTTGTTAAATGCGGAAGTTTTCTTTTAAATTAGGTGTGCATTTACATTTATGTTCTTGGAAATAACAATTTAGTTATATACAAGACTTCTTCATTTTTTACAATTCTATGAAATTCTAGACATTTAAGGCTCAAATCATTCTTTTTAAGCGTCATTCGTGCCTCTGTGAACTTCAAAATTTGTCTAGCAGTCTCAATATTTTTAAATATAAAAATGTGTTGGATTGTTCCAAAAGTTCGCGAATTTTTTACATGAATTTTGGACGCAAAATTTTTTTCTAAAAATGACCCATATAGAGGTAATTTTATGCGGGAAATCGATTATCGCATTCCCGAAGCCTAAAACGCTTCCCTGAATCAGGAAGGGGTGTTTGTATTTAAGCGAAAATGAAATAAATGTTCGCCGGAAAACTTGCTGTCTAGGGGTTTTTCTAGGCGAGAAATCGATTGCGCGCATTTTTGGGACATGAAAAAATTACTTGACACTGATTTATGAGATTTTCTTCATGAAAACTTTTATTGATTTTTCGCAAAAAATCCATTCTTCAGCGTCAGGCGGGATTTATAGTTCTGTCGTGTCCTGATACGACAGTGCATTTTTGTGCCGTACGACGTCATACGACATGTCGTACCACAAGTCGTATGACAGCGTTTATAGCTCGGTCATGCGACGCGTCGCGACACGACGAAAGTATAAATAACGCTTCAGGGAAGCTATTTTTGAAAAATCGTTTGCCTGAAGTAATTTTATGCGAGGAATCGATTGCGCGCATTTCCGAAGCGTGAAACACTTCCTCGACACTGATTAAAGCCATTTTCGTTCAATAAGCCTATGCGTGTATGCTTATTCGTTCAATAAGCATACACTGAATAAGAGTCAGGGTTCCCAGACTCTGAAGCATGGAAGTTTGTGATGTATTGAAAAGAAAATTGCCTGAATTAGGTTCAGATAAAATTTTTTTATGATTCGAAAATGCGCGCAATCGATACTGTGCATAAAATTACCCCTAGACGAATGATTTTCAGGTAAAGATTCTAATTATATATCGAAATAATAAGTCTTCTGGAACTTTAACCGTTAAACCCTGATTCAAGGATAAGAGTGTGTATTGAAGCGAACGTATGAAAATTCGCTTCAATACACACTCTTATTTTAGACACATCCTTTATTTAGACACTAAATAACTTTTAGATAATTTTTTTTAATAACACTTAAGGGTGGGTAAACTTTACAGCAGCATCTCCGAAAAAATATTTTGAAATTTTTTGCAAAATAACTTTTCTAGGGGTAATTTTATGCGAAAAATCGATTGCGCGCACTCTTGCAATCTGAAAACGGCAGAAAAATGGTGAAAACTCGATTTTCTCGAAAAATGGAAAATGTTAGCGTTTTTAGTTTTGCTTGAAAGCTTAGAAAAGATGCTGAAAATTAATTATTAAATTTTTTTAAAGTTAGGCATGTGATTCTTGCTCATATTGTGGCCGTTGGAATAAGAAAACCAACACTTTCACCTGGCTTATTAATGATTGGCATGGGTAGAAAGCTGAAACTTGAGTCCAGAAGTTGAAGAACACTTGGTTGCGAGCTCCAAACCATTTTTTGCGATTTTCAAGTTGCGAGAGTGCGCGCAATCGATTTTTCGCATAAAATTACCCGTAAATGGGTAATTTCCGGAAGAAAATAAAAATTTTTTGCCGAGTTTAGTCAACGTTAAGTGGCAGCAACCAGGGGAACTTGCTTCAAACATTCTGGGAAATTCTCTCGAAATCATAATCACAAGTCCAAAGATCAGGCGCAAGAATTTCAAACGAGGTTATTGACAGTGGAGGAGATAAACAAAGATCAAGTCATACATATAACCTATAACTTGAAAGGAGGCATGGGTTGCCATTTTTGCTTTTTTCGCAGAAATTTGCTTTTTTTCAGAGCCGAAAAAAAGCAATTTTCTCGATTTTTGGGAAAAATTCATAAAAAATAATTATTTGTTGACCAAAAATTTGTCAAAAATTGAAAAATTTTAACCAAAAATACTTATTTTTGAATAAAAATTGTATTTTAGGATATTTGATACTTATGAAATATCTCCTCCCCACCCCTCCTAGGGGAGAGGGGAGATTCTGCATAAATTTATGCAGAATTTCCCAGGCTGAAAACAACAAAAAATTAATTTTTCATCTTTTTTAGGCTATGGTTTAGGCTAAGGCCTAGGCTTAGGCTTAGACCTAGGCCTTTAGCCTAAACCAAAACCTAAAAAAGATATAAAATTGGTTTTTTTGTTTTCAGCCTGGGAGGGGGGGGGATTCTGCATATTATACAAGATCCCCCCCCCCCCAGGGGGGATAGTGCATAAGTGCCGGATATTTTTTACCCAAAAATTCATTATTTTAGCTAATTTTTAACCATATTTTAACATTTGCCTTTTTTCTGAGGCCTAATTGCTTTTTTTTTAAAATTTTAGGTGGCAACCCTGGGAGCACAGGATACCAAAAGTTTTAATTATAAACCACATGCACCATGAAATTTTCTCTCCCTTCCCTCCATCGAATAATTTCTACATCATTTATCATAGATCAGAAACAATCCAATATGTTTACAATTTTTTTCAAAAGAATTGTATGATCTCTGATTAACTTTTTTTTCAACATGAATAGTGCACGAAGAATTTTTAATTATGCGGAAAGCGCATGATGTAATATAACATGTTTACTTGTTGAATGCGGAAGTTTCTTTTAAATTAGTTAGGTGCGTAGGTACATTGTTATGTTCTCGGAGATAACGATTTAGTTATATACAAAGTTTCCTTATTTTTTTACAATTCTTTGGAATTCTAGACATTTTCAGTTCAGTCACTCTTTTTGGGCGTAATTCAGGTTTCTGTGAAGTTCAAAATTTTCTAGAAGTCTTCAAATTTTTAAGTATAAAATGTATTGGGTTGTTCAAAAGTTCGCGGATTTTTTACATGAATTTTGGATCCGAAAATTTTTTTCTAAAAATATATAGAGGTAATTTTATGCGGGAATTGCGCGCATTCCCGAAGCTTGAAAATGCTTCCCTGACTCTGATTCAAGGATAAGAGTGTGTATTGAAGCGAAAATATGAAAATTCGCTTCAATACACACTCTTATTTCCCTGAATCAGGGAAGCATTTTCAAGCTTCAAAAATGCGCGCAATCGATTTTTCGCATAAAATTACCCCTAGGAAAATCATTTTTGCAAAAATTTCCAAAATTTTTTTCAGAGATAGTGTTGCAAAGTTTACCCTCTTTAAAAAATTTGTAAGATTTTTTGAACACTTAAACATGAGCTCGATGGATTCTTATCTCGCCAAGAAAGATGCCGATAAACGGTCTCAAGAATTTTTTAAAAATCATGAACATGGTGCTATTTTGCAAAAGTTATCAAAGGAATATTTTATCTATTTACCACAGTATTCGAATAATAATGCTTTGCAAGTAGATGAACCTTCATCGTCCTTCAAATTTAAACGACCTGCTTCAGCCGTTGTAAGTTCAGTAAAAAAATTTAAACTTTCGTTTATTTTAGGAAAATAATGATGCTTCATTATTTGCAAAAAAGGCTTACTTTCAACCTCAAACTAGTTCTGGTAATCAAAGATCTGGTAATTTTATATTTTTTTAGCCCTCAAAACACAGTTAGGGTCTGTGAAAAACGTAAAAAATTTTAAATAGGTATGTAAGCCTAAGCTTAAGCCTTTTATTTTTTCCCGATAGTTCGATTTTTGAATTTTTTGAAAAAGTGCCGTAACTTTTTTTATTTTGGTAAATTACCATTACAACCAAACCTGAGAAAATAGTAGAGACGCTAAACTACGACATACAAAAAACCGCATCAAAAAATGTTCAATGTTCAAAAAATTGCTTTGCTGATAGGGAGTTAAAAACCATCATTTATTATGAAATCTACTGCATCAGGATATTTTTCTTGAAACTTTAATCTTTTTATGCATCTTTATAACATTTCACACCAATGTAAGAGAATAAGGATAAATGTAATTCCTTTTATCGCGAGGAATATTAAATGAAAATTTGCATTTCTCTTTTACTGATAAACCAAACCAATAGTCGTCAATCTTCAACCTACACATGACTAAACAATCTCTGTCATAAGGGAGCTCTTTTCCATTGAACTTTAATCCTGCCTATTGCACAAAAAACTTTCTCTCTCTCTTACCATAGCAACCGATGCCCAAAGATCAAGTCCACAGTGTGCAACGGTTCTTCACCGTCGAAATCCACTGCATCAGGATAGTTTTCATGAAGCTCTCATCTTTTTGTGCATCTTCATAACATTTTGAACAGTCAACAGAATGCATCTTGAGAATTTTTTCCGAAAAAATTTCATTTAGGGTGTCAAAACAATGATTTTTTACAAATACACATAATTTTCAATGAAAAACGTGATTTTTTGAACTTTCATTGCCTTTTTTGATGCGGTTTTTTATGTTGTAGTCTAGCGTCTCCACTATTTTTCCAAGCTTGGTTGCAATGGTAATTCACCAAAATAAAAAAGTTACAGCACTTTTTCGAAAAAGTCAAAAATCAAATTATTGGGAGAAAAATAGAAACCGCGTGTGTATCGAAACGAAAACATGTGGAAAAGATGCATTAAGGCCCATGACCTAATCTAAAAAAGACTGTGTCAAAAAATTCGTCAATTTCGCCGAGATATGAATCTTTTACGTTTTTCACACACCCCATCCGTGTTTTGAGGGTGAAAAAATAATTAATATTTTAGAAAAATCATGTCCAGAGTTGAATGAAAAACCAACTATTGATCCCATTCAGTCATTGACAAATTTATTTGGTTCAACAAAAGAAAAAAGTTCTCAACACCATTAAGACATTCGTGCCAATTCATTTTAATGAAATTAATAAAAATTAAATGCTGCCTTTAACTTTATAACTATTTGCGTTAAATTGGGTCGTTTGGAAAATAACCGGCTTTTGCAGATTCAATCGTATCGTTATAAGAAATGACTCCTCTGGGGGTTTTCTATGTGGGGAAATCGATTGCGCACATTACCGAAGCGTGAAATGGTGCTATCAATTGGTGGTGGAATAATTTTGCAAAAATTCCTTCAGGGGTTCAAATTCAGATTTCGTTTCAATATACAGACCAAGAGCACATGGTTTCAATGGTGAAACGTTTCAGCAATGTGCACAATCGATTCCCCGCGTAGAAAAACCCTCAGAGGAGTCATTTTTAGAACGAACAGATTGAATTTGCAAAAGCCGGTTATTTTCCGAACGACCCAAAATATATACAATGCATATTGATGATTACCATAAAAATTTTTTGATAATAAATTATTTTCATATGGTATAGAGTAGGGTAGAATTCGGTCGGTTAACCGAAACCGGGTCCAAAAAACCGGATTAACCGATAACAGGAGGATTATGAATGACAGAAGGAATAGCCAACTATGAAAAATCCAAACCTCGGATCAACAACGAAACAGAAGACGAAATTGTCATCTACACAAGAATTGGAAAAGCTTACTCTCTTAAAGAAAAAGACGGTAAACTTCTATGACCTATTGAGTCAAATCATGAAGCTTCTTTCTTCTGTACTTTTGTTTTCCTAGCTTATTTAATTTAGGTCGTCTACGAAGAACCATTTTTTAGTTCTTTTACAGCTCATATCAGTTACTTGCTTTCTACACTGACGTTTACGACGCGAAATATTGCCCACTTAATACTAAAAAAATTAAAAAATCGATTTATTTAAAAAAATAAAATACAGGATGCGACAAAAAAATCGTACTTTTGACCTTTTTTTCGATTTTTTGACCAATATTTTCGAATTTTCTTTAAACTGCCTATATAGGGGTAACTTTATGCGAAGAATCCAAAAAACGCATTTTCGAAGCGTACAAAATTTTCCTTCACCATTTTTTGAGAAAATTATAAAGAAACTTTTTTACATAAGAATTTTAGGTACGATACGGTTTGACAGGGCCAATTTTTAACACTTAAAAATACTTTATTTCGCACTATTATTCATTGAATAATTTTATTTATACGTTTTTATGAACGAGAAATTATTTTTACGGCGTTTTTAGTATGACGTTTGTGGTAATTGTTCGCTTTATCTATGGGTGGTCGTATGAATACACTTCGGGACAATGGTGTTAACGTGAATTGGGCGTAGATAAAGGTACAGCTGTTGATTGGAACAACTATATGCGCGAAGTTTGTATACACGCACTCTTGCAACGGCCAAAAAAGAAAATAGGAGGTAGGGTTTTTGTTAGGTTAGCTCTTTTGTTAATTTTTTTAGGCTCTGGACTTATAGTGGAGATTGATGAGAGTCTGTTTTCGAAGAGGAAGAATAAATCGGCCGAATTTTGCCACAACAATGGATCTTTGGTGGTATATGCAGATAAGTGATTTTTGGAATGAGCTATATAACTTTTACAGGGAGCACCGCGGCACCGCTCGTCATCATCTGAAGTCCTATTTGGCTGAATTCATGTGGAGACAGTATATTAGCAAGGAAGATCCGTTTGAAGCTATACTACAAGGGATCAAGGAATTCTGGCCTCCTGCAGTGCATTTGTGATATTTCTCGTTGTTGAAATATGTTGATTTGTGTTAATTATTAAATAAAAGTGCGAAATAAAATGTTTTTACGTGTTAAAAATTGGCCCTGTCAAATCGTATAATACCGAATTTTATCTTGTTTTGCTAATTCCTCTAAAATGAACGATAGGTTTTCGATTTAGCTATTATATTTGAAAATAGCAAGGGTTGTTCTACGCTTCTACAGAAAACTTTTTTGTCCAGCTTCGTAAATTTTTTTGTCGTAATGCATGAAATTACCTAGAGGGGTCAATTCTAGATGATGAAAATAAAAATTTTTCGAAAAATTTCACATTCAGTGGGATATCTGATTCCGTTAACAGCAAAAAAGTCATCATATGTATTTGCAAATGAAAATTCTACTGAAGTCTAACTACGTCACTTTTATCATAATCCTTTGAGCAAATAAAGTTGACAGTCGTATAGTCAAAAACCCATTTTAATTGCGTTGTCTCTAAATAAGGTAACGAAAGACTCTTATCATAGATGAAAAAGGCTACCGACTTTTCACGGGTTTAGGCAGTTTAGGTAGTATATCTAAAAGTGTCCTATTATTGAAAATTGATTCTTACAAGTGCCAATTTGTTATCGAATTTATTAATCCTTAAAAATTGTTTAGTTATTAAATTCGTTTCTATTATAGAAAAAATTTCAAAAATTTTCGATTTTGTGCGAAAAATCCTGTGGTAGGGCTGTCAGGATAATTTTTTTCGCTCGAAACTATCTCCATTCCTGTAAAAACCCCTATCAATTTGGAAGAGATAGAGCATTTTTTATTCCGAAGCACACAAAAAAGTTCCTCAAAACACCACCATTTTTCACTTTTTTTAACAATTGCATATCGCCCGACCCCAATTCCACTTTTAAAATTAAATTTTTATCTTTATAATCTAGTCTAATATCAAATCAACTTACTAAAAATTTTGACCATCCAGGACGTCTGAGCGAAGCGTAAATGAGAATCTTGACACTTTTCTTAGACCTTTGACCGACTGATTTCGTTTTTTGTAATCGGACCGTCTTTTATCATTTCCCGACCAAAATGGACGATAAACTCTCGCATAGCTCCCTCACTATACTCGTTTAACCATGTTACACACTTATTATATTATTCTACAGGGTGCATCAAAAGTTCGTGTACATTTGAAAGTTTATAACAAACAAATTAGGAGTACCTCTTAGATCCAAATTGAAAAATAGATTCAGCATTGTATTCTCTATGTGGAAAATTCCACTCTGAGTATAAAAAATCAGCGCTAGAAACGCTAAAATAATCGAGATACGGCGGCCGAAATCGAATACCGAAACCAAAATCGAAAGTGTACACGAACTTTTGACGCACCCTGTATTATGAAAATTCTTTAAGTTATGAGCAAAAAAGACTTATCTATACCTTCAATTATTGTCGAAAATCTCAATGAACACGAAGCAGAAGAAATTCCTGATACAGCCTCTTCAAGAGATTCAATTGGAAGTGTTGGTAGCAATTTATCAGCAAATTTTTATAATAATTATCAAAAACGGTAGGCGTTTATTAGTACTGTCGTTGTTTACTACTACAATGCCGAAATTATCCACTGGTCATTGAGTGACCAACATGGTGTAGTGATCCGGTGCTCTGCCAAGGAGAACAGCATCATCGGCACTAGCAAGGTTCGGTTCCACATTGTGTCCAAAACTTTTTGATACTCAGAACTGTCCAAATCTCCGTACGGTAGATTTTCTTGGATAGAAAAATAGAAATTATTAAAATAATTTAAGCCCTCGTGGATCTTTTTCATCACAAATATCGGATGTAAGAAAATGGACAAAACGAGCTTCGCAAATGATTGTCCATGTACCGGTTGAAAATTTAAAGAAAATTGCCCATACTAAAAGGTACAAAAAAGTCATAGCTGACCCATCACATAGACTCGAATGAAACGAAACGAAAGGTTTTAAACGATCGAATGAAACGATATAATGGAAAAAACCAATAAAATTTTTTCCCATGGTTTTTTCCATTGTCGTTTCATTCGTATCGTTTCATTCGATCATTTCATTCGTCTCGTTTCATCCGTTTTATTTGAGTCTATGCTTTACACCTGAACAAGGTGAAGCATTTGGGGTCTCAGTAAGAGGCTTCAAGTATGATCTTTAGTATATCTTAATTTTAAATTTAGTATTGGTTCATTATCACGTGAAACGGAACATTTTGTCGGTTCGTTGATTAGAAAATTGCAAAATAAAATACTCTTTAGGTATTACCACGGTACATGGGCCATTACGAATTTATCGAGGAAAAGGGATTTATCGATTTTTATGGGCATTAGCATTTTTGATATGTGCTATATTATTTTTTGTACAATTTGGTTTATTGATAAATATGTATTTTTCGAAACCGACTGCTTCTCAAGTAAGAGTCACTTTCATTAGGTTCAATAAACTATTAAAGGACCAGTCTACTTTCGAAGAAATATTTTTAAAAGATAGAGAACAAAAAACTGTGCATTTTTTACGGCACTACTCATAAATCTAACGGTAAAAAGTTATGAGCGAAACAAACAAACAAAATCTCTTTTTTTGGTAAGTTTGTGTAGACTGGTCCTGTCTCGAAGACGATGTCTCGAAACCTCGAACTTGGGATGGCCATAGTATTAAACGGTTCAAGGAAAAGTTTGGTATCAGAATGTTGACTCGAAACTTTTAAAACTTTGCCATGTGTTAATCTCACTAAATAAACTCAAATGAGAGTGCACTAGAACCAGGCAAAGTTCGAGTGTTCAAGAAATTACCTCTTAAAATTTAGGTTTCATACATAATACCGGATGATGGCTTGCCTATTCCTGCCATAACAATATGTAGTTACAATCCAATACGATTAAGTTATGTTGAAAGTACGATTTTGTTTAGGTATTACAATGAGCACAGCTTGAAGTGCACCATGCCTCTTTAAAAGTTTTTTATTGGGGGGGGGGGGGGGGTGAGACGCTTAGGGTGCGCGCAAGTTTTTTTTCCGCGATGGCACGACGCCAGCAGAGGCGTTAGCAGTTGTGCCGATCGTGCCGCCGTTGTAAAACGGCGGCACAACTCACATCACAACTCGCGGCACAACAGCTAGTGCGCACCCTTAGCATCACTTCCTTCGCACTTATACAAGTGTGTAATCCACTTTTGGACATTTTTGAGGTACACCTCTCACAGCTAACGACATATATAACACACATATAAAATTATTTTTTAACTTTTTAAGAATTGAATGAAACTGGGAAATTCTCTCAAGCACTACTTGATTTTATAATGCTATCTTTTTTGGAAGTTGAATTTGTTTTAAGCATATCTAATACATCAATTTTACAACAAGGAGAATCTGAACTCCAAAAATATGTAGAAAACGTCAATACCACATTTCTAATCAATGATTTCTTTATGGACGCTGGGTAAAGATTTTTTTGACGGTTTTCTCATCAAACAGACTGTTTTGTGTAACGTTGCTTGTGTTGCACCATGCTACCGCAGTTAGCATTGCTGTTTGAATATCGCAACACTGACAAGGAACACGTCCGAACTCGATTTCAAAATCACTCATTACAAAAAGAATTATCAAGTTCCATAAGTGTACAACTTTTTTCGACTTTTCGAAAATTCGGCTAAGTCCCGAAAAGTCGGGTTTTTGGACCTTGATGGAAAAATCGACATATCTCCGCGGAAATTCAACGAAATTTGGTGCGGTTTTTTATAGCATATTTTACGGATCATAATCTAAGTTTCTAGCAAGAAATTTCTCCGTAAACCCGATTTCGAATATTATTAGATTTTCAGCAGCTAATTTTTTCATTTTTGTCCGCAAGTCGTGTTTGCTCTTCAAAATTATATATGTAGATTTTGTCAAAAATTTTGAAATCGATTTCAGACGTGTTCCTTGTGAGAACAGCAAGCAGTTCTGCACTTGCAAGAATTCTGCAAAAGGATAGTTTAGTTTTGAGTGCGAAGAGCTTTTAAAAATTTGCTCATTTGGTGGAAGAGTATTTGATTGTTGTGCTTATGCACGACCGATTCTCACTGATATGGGTAAATGTTATCGACTTGAACTGTTTACATCAAATACTACATGGTTACAAAGACAAGCCCAAGCAGGTGTAAACAATGGGTAAAAATGATTTCATTTATAAAAAAATAAGTAAATCAATTTAGAATTCAAATAATTGCGGATTTTCATAAAGAAGAAGCAATAGAAGAATTTAAAGATTTTAAATTTAATTTTGATGGTAAGGGACTGCCCAGATGTGTGAAAAATTACCATTTTCTAGCAAGTTCAAATGTGCCTATGTTTGCGAATGAATATGAAGATGGGTTCAGATATTACATACATAACTATGAGGATGTACCTTATTTAAGTACAGAAGGAATTAGTGTATCACCTGGGGTTCGAGTTTATTCAGCTATGAGTTCTTCGAGAGTAAGTTTATCAGAAGATATAGAAAAAAGGGAAACAAAGTTATAATTCATTTTTGTCGCAGTGTAAGCAGTTATCCTCATGGCCAAGTGGCTAAGACTCTCGGCTTATAAAAATTGTTTGCAGGTTCGATTCTCAGCAGAAAACGTTTTTTTTGCCCCTTCCAAAAAATTAAAATACATATACTCAGAGCGAGGCTGAATGAGCTTTGTAGTACGGGTAATAAATACAATTTCTTTTCCCTTCGGCAATTCCCTAGTTCTTATTATTAAAGATCAACAAATTTAGTACACTTTGCTGTCTACAGATAACTGGGGAAACTGTTCTGATAATTGGCCAGAAGATTTCCACAAAAACGTGCAATATTCTGCCACAAAATGCAAGGCTTTGTGCCGAGCTCAATTTTTCAATAGCCAATGTGGGTGTAGTCCAATGGTATACAATATTGAAGGAGGTATTTTTGTCGCTATAATTTTTGAAATGAATTTTCTAGCTTATCCTGTTTGCACAGCGAGTGATTTATATAGCTGCTTGCGTAATAAACTTCTTAAAAACGCTGCGGATAAAGGTAAATTACGGTTTTGTTACAAAAAATTTTTCAATAAAAGCATAACTTTGGGAGAAAATTGGAATTATAGCCCAGGGCAGTAAATAAGGATGCGGCAAAAATACTGGGACACTTAAGAGATGTTTTCTTGAACACTCGAACTTGAAAGGGCATAGTGTTAAACGGTTCAACTGCGCTCCAAATTGAATTTATTTAGTGAGATTGACTCATGGGAAAATTTTTAAAAGTAATTTCGAGTCAAAATTCGGGTTCTAAAAAATTCAAAATCTTATTCGAAGTTCAAAAACCCGATTTTACGTTGATTTTTTTATTTTTCTAACTCGTCTAAAACACCCTATATAACTTTTTTCGGCCAAAATTTATATTTATCCGATGTAATTCAACACGGAGAACATTTCTAGCGTGGTTTCGAAAAAATTTTTTTCGAACCCTCCTACTGTGCCCCGCTTGTAAAAATGGCCCAAAAATCGAAGTTTCTCGGATTTTTTCGAAACCATGCTAGAAGTGTTCTCCGTATTGAATTACATCGGATAGATATAAAT
>JAQGBS010002293.1:0-13440 GCA_034698545.1 Acrobeloides obliquus | reverse complement strand
CTGGATGGCCCCTAAATGAACATTTCATTTGTCTTTCATGTTAATCCATCCGTTTTGTTAATTTAGGAAACTACTTCAAACACGACGGCGTGGGGTCTCGTGTATCTAATGTTGGATGAGAGAATCCAGGACAAATTACAACACGAGTTAGATAGAGTAATCGGCAGTGACCGCATGATTACCATGGATGACAAACCGAATTTGCATTATGCCTCGGCGGTGGTTAACGAAATCCAAAGAACTGCTAATTTAGTGCCGCTGAACGTTCGACATACCACAACGAGAGATGTGACTATTCGTGGGTATCACCTTCCTGAAGGAACTGTCATACTTCCTCAAGTTTCAGCTGTTTTATATGATGAAAAGGTAAGAATTTTTGATGATGGAAAAAAGTTGACAATATCTTCATGTACAGGGTGAGCCAAAAAGACCGTACTTTTGCGTTTTTTGGTAAAAAATTTTCAAATATTTTTTTTTCAAAAATGACCCTATTAGGGCTAATTTTATGCGAGGAATTGATTACGCGCATTCCCGAAGCTTGAAAACGCTTTCCTGATCCTGATTCAGGGAAATTAGTACATGTTCGATTTTCACTTCAATACACATTATTTCCCTGAATCAGGAAAGCATTTTCAAGCTTCGGGAATGCGCACAATCGATTCCTCGCATAAAATTAGCCCGTATAGAGTCATTTAAAAAAATTCGGGTCGAAAAAACATTTAAAAAATCGCCCAAATTCCGGTTTTTTATACGGAATTTTTAGATTTTCCCTGACTATCAAAAGTTTGACCCCAACCGTTTCTTGGACAAAAATGGAAAGTGGAAAAGAGTCGATGAACTCATTCCATTCAGCGTGGGAAAACGTCAATGTCTAGGAGAAGGCCTCGCTCGAATGGAACTTTTCTTGTTCATAGCCAATCTTTTCAACCAATTTAGAGTAGGTTTTCGGTCGCTTTTATGGGAAATTGAAAAATTTTAGATCAAACAAGTGAGCGGAAAACCGTTGGCAGATCCAAATGTACGCAAAATTGGTGGCACTGTAAAACCTGAAACGTTTGTTTGCAATCTCATCAAGAGATATTAAATTTTTTTTGTTGCCGAAAATTAAAAAATCTTAAATTTTCATGGGAGATTTTTTCACTTTGCTATATTATATCTTTATAAAAATTTCTTTATTCTATAACAAAAATAAAAACTGTCAATAAAAAATAATTACAAATAATCGCTAAAAATATTGTAAAATCAATGTGATTTTTGAGATAACAAGATTTTGCGTTGACGTTGTAGTCACTGAACCGCCTAGAGCTATCGTCGTGGTCATCGAAGAATGAAGTATAGGGTGATCAATAATTTACTCACGTATTTAAAAAGCTCGCCAAAAATCGAGTTTAAGTCCATTTCAGTCGCCCAATAGCTCATTCGATAGCCACCGTCACCGAATTTTTTTAGGACAAAAAATTATTAAAAAATATTTTATTTTCGATTTTTTAGCCCAAAAATACTAAAAAATTACGATGTTTTGAAATCTTCCTTATTTTCAAAACTTTGCCAAAAATCGAGTATAGTTTGGATTTCTTCGAGCGACAGCAATCCTGAAAGTTGGGATGCTGAGGTATTTTGTACAAAAGAAATTATTGAAAAAGCTTTTAAAATCGCGAAGATATGATTTTTTGAAAATTATGTTTTTTTCGATGTTTTCCTTATTTCCAGAAAAAGCGCAAAAATTGAAAAAAAGCATAATTTTCAAAAAAATCATATCTCCGCGAATTTAAAAGCTTTTTCAATAATTTCTTTTGTAAAAAATCTCTCAGGATCCCAACTTTCAGGATTGCTGTCGCTTGAAGAAATTCGAACTATACTCGATTTTTGGCAAAATTTTAAAAATAAGGAAAATTTCAAAAAATCGTAATTTTTTTAGTATTTTTGGGCTAAAAAATTGAAAATAAAATATTTTTTAATAATTTGTTTTCCTCAAAAAATTCGGTGACGGTAGCTATCGAATGAGCTATCGGGCGACTGAAATGGACTTAAACTCGATTTTTAGCGAGCTTTTTAAATACGTGAGTAAATTATTGATCACCCTGTATGTGTACTTGCATGGTAAGTGTGTGTAACTGCTATGTGTAAATTAGAATAACATTTTCACGATTCGACGAAATGAAAAACCCATCACATCCCGAAAATAGAATTCCTATGGAGTATATGCTGCAGAACACGGTTTTTCGATCGGTCGCGTGTAACTTAATGGGACCCTTCAAAGCCACAGAAAGGGATAATCGTCATATCGCTAACTTTATTTGCCTCTTCTCAAAATATGTAATTTCAGTCATCGTTGATCTACAGTTCCACTAATTTAGCTAGAGCATTTCTTAATAATGTTGTTTTAGTTTACGGAGCATCAACTGAGCTTTTGACTGATAACACGACTTATTTTACATCTGAGTTTTACCGTGAGCTTTGTAACTTGTTATACATTGAGAAAAGATACATCACGTTGACTCCCTACTGGAGTCAAGGAAACGGATGTTGCAAAAAATCCCTTCGTACTTATCAAAATGTCCTTGCCAAATATGTGTCCTCAGATCGGGCCACGGACAGTTGTTCCACACAACATTTTGTTCTTACCGGATGTTCCGACCGGTTGTTCCAAAAACAACCGGTTGTTCTAAAACATTATAACGTGATTTTTGGAACAACATGTCGTTTTTTTTGGAACAACAGGTCGGAACAAAGCAGCCTGTTGTTCCAACCGGTTGTTCCACAAAAACAACATGTTGTTCCACAAAAACGACATGTTGTTCCAAAAAAAGTTAATTTTTTTTAATGGAACAACCGGTCGAATTTTTGGAACAACTAGTCGGAACAACCGGTCGTTTTGTCCCGACTGGTTGTTCCGACCAGTTATTCCGACCGATTGTTCCGAAAAACAAGAAATTTTTTGATGGAACAAGCGGTCAAAAAATCGGAACAATCGGTCGGAACAACTGGTCATTTTTGTTTTGACCGGTTGTTCCACGGAAAAGTCTTCGATTTACTCGTGTGGGAAAAGAACAAGATTTATTCGCGCGTGAGTAACTTTCTTCTCGCGAGTCGTCAATGACTGGGGACGCGTGAGTAGCTCGCATGGCCATTTTTGCATACCTCAAAAATTTATTTTTTATGACAAATTTTCAACTTATTTTCTATAATTATGTATTCAAAAAGCTATATTACGTCCAAGGTTGTTCCGAGGGAACAACCGGTCGATTTTTCGGAACAACAGGTTGCTTTTTGAACAAACAGTAAGAAAAAGTGCCCTGTGGAACAACGTGTTGCCGTCCCCTCAGATCATACTGACTTCGACTTGCTGTTGCCTAGTGTGTCGTTTTGTTATAACACCAGTGTCCACTCCACGACGAGTGAAACCCGAATGCATACCATCTTCTCAGAATAGGAATTGGAGCACCAAAATAGACATTGTTGGCGCTCCGTAAACTAAAACAACATTATTAAGAAATGCTCTAGCATTTGCCACGAACGTATTTGCCACGACGCATTTGCCACGATTTTTTCGTTAAAAATCAAATATTTTCGACTCCGAAAATTTTTAAACTTAAAATTGACTGGATTTTTCCGATAAAAACCCTATATAATTGTCGAGAAAATGTGGTTATACTTGGTCAAAAGACCTAAAAATAAAAAAGTTATAATCATTTCAATTTATTATTATTATTTTTTTATAACTTGTTTATTTTTAGGTCTCTTTTGACCAAGTATAACCACATTTTCTCGACAATTGTATAGGGTTTTTATCGGAAAAATCCAGTCAATTTTAAGTTTAAAAATTTTCGGAGTCGAAAATATTTGATTTTTAGCGAAAAAATCGTGGCAAATGCGTCGTGGCAAAGTTGGCTATGCCAAAAAACCTGGGTCAATTTTAATAGATTTAAATAATTTTTTTAATGAAGATGAAAGGCCATTTTGTTGAGCAATCTTAAATAAAAAATTTAAAGTTATATTGGCGTTATTTGTCAAATTCTAATGGCACTAAATGCTTTTGGTATCGTAAATTTGTTGAATATCTTTGTATTAAAAATGGAATTTATTGTGACTATATATGGTTTAGTTTTGCTTCTTGTTGGGATTATTTATTTGATGATAAGTATACAGGTATGTATTAATGAAGACGCTGGCGGCTGCATATACATATCAAAAATTGGAGCCAACGACAGAGGATTGAACGGGAATGATGTACCTATAAATCGATATTATATAAAGGCTTAGGGTCAGGCTGTTAATCTACTGAGCCATTGATCCACCGTTGGAGGCAGCGTTCTATGTTCTTGTCCTTCTATTGAGCATCTCCTTTACTTATTCGTGAATATTGTATGAAATTGTTCTATTTTTTCAGCTTATTATGCATGGTCAACGTGGTGATATCACTGAGAAAGATTATGTTTTTGTTGCAGTAACAATTTTCTTGGACATTGCTTGTGCGAGTGTGTTTGTAATGATTTCGGTCATTTATATATCAATTGCAGTGGTTATGCTTTTCTTTTGTTACTTTGGTGTCAGAGTGGTTAGAATCCCATTATGGTGTTAGAATTATCATTATTCGTTGTCTGGCAATACGACAACGAATAATGATAATACGACAGTTTAAAATCTATCTGTTATATTCATTATATGTTGATCTCTTTTCTTAATTTAAGTTTCAAATAAATTTGACTATCTATGTTACGGAAAAATCTGTTTTTTCGGGAATATCTGATTTTCCCGGGAAAATCTGAACTGACCGATTTTTCCGGGATAAAGGCTTAGCCTAAGTCGATTTTCCGGCTTAACCTAACTCAATCTTCCCTGATCCTGATACAGGGAAGGATTAGTGTATTGAAACGAACACGACTAAAATGTCGAATTTTCACCAGAAAAACGATTGTATAGGGGTTTTTCTAGGCGGGGAATATTTTTTGCGCATTTCTGAACTCGGAAAATGCTCCCCTGATCCTGATTCAGGGAAACGAGTGGGTATATTAAAGCGAAAATGAACTAAAATTCGGATTTACACCAGAAAACTGGCTGTCAAGTGGTTTTTCAAGCCTGTGAATCGATTGCGCGCATTGTCGAATCGTGAGAATGCTTCTCTGACCCTGAATCAGGGTGTATCGCATAAATTTAAGTCCGATCCCGTACACACACCAATTGATAAAATGATGTTCTAGAAAAAATTTAAAAAAATTTTTTTTTAATTTTTAGGGATTAAAAATTTTAATATTATATCAACATCAAATTAAAACAACTGAATTATAATGGTGCTCATGGTTCAGTTGGTAGAGCAAATACTTTGGAATCAAATAAAGCCGGGTTCGAGTCCCACTAGGAGCATTACTTTTTAGCAATTTTTTAATAAAAAAGATATGAAAAAATATTTTTACATTTATTTCCTTGTATAATAAAAAAAGGTGATATAACGTTTTTTAAATCTATATTTTGGACCCATTTCTTTTAATACATATATATCCAGTTGCATTAAAATAGGTCTTGTGATCATCAAATGTCCATTCGTTTTTCGGGATCTGATCATAATATTCGAATTTTTAGTTGATGTACATTTATTTTATGAAAAAATTGTTATCCAATATATTTGTAAAAATTATTATTAGTCTACATAAAAACTACAAATTCATTTACACTAAACATTTGTGGCCGGGGGCCAAATCATGTTGATAGCACCATTCTTCATCGCCAAAAAAACTCGTTTGTCCATGGTAGAAGATGCTCTCTCAACATTTTGAATACAGTCAACCCTCGATTTAGTAACCCCTTTGGGGAGATCCGATTTACAAATTTCTTTATGTATCTAACAAAAAAAGTTCTTCAAAACGTGTTAGGTACCTGGAAATTTTTGAAGTGGATTATTAAATCGAGGGTTGACTATAAAAAAAGTACGAGAAAAAATACAGTCGTCTCTCCATATAGTGACACCCCCTTCAATTCGATTAGCGATCCCTGTATAGCTTTGGTGCATCCCTGCTTGGTCGTATTGCGGTTAGTACTAATCCTTATTTTTCCGCCAACGACCGCGCAGGGATGCATCAAAAAAGCTATACAGGGATCACTAATCGAATTGAAGGGGTGTGTCACTATATAGAGAGTTGACTGTAATAAACATAACATTTTCAGAGGACTTCCGTATTTTGTCTCACTCTGTATTTATTGCTGACTTTGAAAAACTTTGTTTGAAATTTTTCTTTTATTGAGAGCATTGGATCTCTTCTTATCACTCTCTTTACTCCAATTATTTTGTAATGCAAGAAAATATTCTTCTCCGTTATTGCTCATAATAATTCGTTGACCTAGAGCATTTGTTGGCGTTGTGATTCTATCAGCTGTATTAGATTTGAGACGAAAAAGTTCTCTGAAATGTTAGAATTCATGGAAAATGGAATTTTAAAAAGAATTTACTTGAACTTTTTCTTAAGATCTTTATGGGCATAAATCAGCGCAAATGGATATAGTAATAAGTAAAAACAAACAACAAAACGCAGGGTATGATCCATAATAGCAGTTAATTGATATAGATTGCTATAAAAAAAAGTTTAGTATAAGAAAGTTTATTAATAGTATTACCTTGGTATAGAATAATACCCTCGAATAAATAAAGTTACCATGTTAATAGAATTTCTAATAGCAGTAAGAAATACATAAATTAAAAGGGCTCTGACTGTTCGAATATTTTCGGCTATCTGTAATAGGTTCATCAGTGATTGGTTGACTGATTCTTAACTAGACCAATTCGGACTGTATTGGTTCAACACCCGACCAGTTTGGACTGGTTCAAAACCAGAACAGTCAGGACTGGAAATTTCAAAATCAGACATGTATTGATTAAACTACAGGGTGATTTTTAGTTTTCTCTTTTCGTATAGTTGAATTGTTTTTATGTCTTGTAAGGAAAAGGACCTGTTTATGATTTTTCTCGGAAGGTCTGTGAGTCAGTTTCAAAGAAGGAATTGGAATTTGCCTCAGCACCAAAGCGCCGGAACGTAAAACGTCGTTTCATTTTTGGAATCGAACGTTCGAGATGATCAGTCCATTTCCTTAAAATAATAAATAGATCCACAAAAACAACCAGAGATTTTCGAAGCCACAAAAATGGAGAAACAAATAAGAAATAGCCGAAAAGACGCATGAACCGCAAAACTTCAAAAATGGAAAAGATCTCACAGGTTGAGATAGCTAAAAAGGAGCTCGAGACAAGCGTACCGTAACCTGCGCTGAGATTGCGATACAGCTGCTATAATGTTAAGGATAAGTCAGTTTAGTGGAGTGAGAAGAAGCGGAGTCACAACCTGTGATCCAATGAAGATGCTGTGTTCCTAATACCCATATTTACCTATACCTTGAAATAATTGATTATATGCGATGATAGTTATGTGAAAGAAAAACTACTCAAAATTGTGCCATGGCAACGAATATTTGTGCAAAACGCAACAAGAAGGAACAAAAAGAGAAGAAAAATTAATTATTTAAATATAAATTTAAAAAATTTTTGTACCAAAAATTTTTTGTCTGGAGGTATAGAAGATGTGTCACTAGCTCCGCCCTCAAGCGAATTCTTGTTTTGCTGTTCGGTGAACGACCGCAAGTTAAACATGCTGTACTCTATTTATGCTAACAAATCATTATTTGTCTTGTTAACCGCAACCGGATCCAATCGCTACAAAGTCAGTTTCGGGGTGAGAAGGAGCAGAGCCACCACATGTGATCCAATGAAGCCGCTGTGCTCCGAATGCCCATATTTAACCATACCTTATTCCTTATTTTATTGCAACACCTTAATAAACGACGAGAGCCTCAAATTTACTCTCTGATTAATAGACCATTCGGTCGGACTCGTTCCAAACTAGACCAATCCGAACTGTTCTGGTTCTGAATCATTCTAACCAGGAATATCTGGTTCAAAATCAGTATAGTTCAGACTGGTCTTGTCACCAGTACAGATCAGTCTGGTTTTATTCCAATCAGATTAGACTGATTTCTCTGAAAATCAATCAACCAAATACTGGTAAATAACCCTTATCTGAATATTAAAAAAAATATAAACTACTTGATATTTCTCACTAAGGGTTCGATTAAAAACATTTTTATAAAATATTCGATTTACGAAGAATAACACGAGCAAAAACTAAAATTTTTTTATTATGCATAGCTCAAACAAGTTAACTTACCATCCAAGTTACCAAATTACACCCTAGAAGAATATAACAGTAAGTTGCTAAATTTACGAATCTTACGAGAATTTTTGTTGAAAAGTTAACTATCCACTAAAAATTTTTATGGCGATCTTTTTTCTTAAAAGTACTTACCGGGACGAGAAACACTAAAAAAGTCGATAAATATCCTACTCTTTCATAAGAATTCGAATAAATAGTTGCAAAAATTCTTTCAATAACAACCCCAAGTTGGTTGATGGTAAACATCAAAAGAAATGAAATTTCGCAAAAAGCAAAAATGTATGAAATTATTGGCTCCGTCTGGTATAAAAAGTCCTTAGAAAAGTCATTTGCAATAGAGTAAAATCTAAAAATTCGAGTTTTATGTCGTGTACTGATATTTCATTGACTTCGACACTTGGTCGATTCGACAATTGATCTACCCTACACTTGGTCGACCAGACACTTGATCTACTCGAGACTTAGTATAGCTATAATATCATTATTCCGTAGCCTTAATCTTAGCCGTAGTTGTAACCGTAGAACTTAAACATAGCCATAGTAGTAGCCCAATCATTTTTCCAGAAGGACGACAAGCCGTAATCTTAGCCTTGGCAGTAGACTTAGCCGTACGTAAGCGTAGCCATAGTCGTTCATAACTATAGCCATAAACTAGCCGAAGTCATCGTAATAGTAGTTATAGCCTTTTCCATTTCCGTAGCTGTAGTCTTCGCCGTAGCCATACGCAACCTTACCGTAGTCATCGTACGTAACAGTAGCCAATGCTTTAGTCTTACGAAACCGTATCCATAGCCTTATCTATAGCCGTATCCGTAGCCATAACCGTTGGTCTTTGAAATACTGGACCTAGGTCGACCATAACACTTTTTCCGAAATCGACAAAGTGTTGTCGTCGACCGAGTATCGAGTGTCGTAACAACCTTTTGTTATATAGTCGCGATCGACAATGTGTCGAAGTCGAGAAGTGTCATGATACTGTCATTGTAATAACAAACCTTGATAACCCATATCCATAAGTTGATATAGCCAAATTCATGAAAAGTACTCGAACATTTCTATGAAATGTCTTAGTATGCCATAAAACATAAGCAAACACAGTTGCTAATATAAAAGATAATAATAACAAAACAGTCTCTATTTCATATAAAATATAGCTCGATGGATTTACGGATGTATATATTAATACACTTAACGATATGTTAATATCATAATCAATATCCATAGAGCTGACTAAAAGGTAAAAAATATATAAATTATTGTAAAAAAGAGAAATGTCACTGTCAATGTTATGTCATTTTAAATGTCATGCCAAGTCAATGTCATATCGATTTTATATCATGTCAGTGTTATGTCATGCCAATGTTATGTTATGTCAATTTCACGTCAAGTCAATGTCATTTCATGTCAACTTATGTCGTTTCAGTGTTTATCATATCATGTGACAATGACATGACGTGACATCGACATAACAATAACTTGACATGGCACTGACATGACATAAAACTTGACATGACTTGGTATTAACATGACATGACACTGACATCAGGGTTTCCATCGGAAAATCATCGTTTTAAGCACGAAGAATTCAAAAAGTAAGCATTTGTAATCAGTTTCCAACCCCAAAAATAAGCATTTATAATCTTTTCGGTATATTTTAAGCACAAAAATGATCAAACATATTTATTAAATTATTTTATGGTTTATACCATCTTTAAATACATTTTTTAGATTAAAAATTTATTGTCCAACTAGCAAAACGTGAAATTTTGCGAGCTACAGCAACAATTGCAATAGCAACACAAAACTGCAGGGCTGCACCTCTGTTTTACTAAACCTGCACTGAGACGCGCACGCGCGTCCCAATATGTGAACGCGACCGCGCTTTGAGCACAGGTTTTTTGACCCTGCCAAATCACTCAAAACGGTTTTCTTCGAGACCCTTAAAGTATTTTCATCTAATTTAAAAAGCATTTGTTAGAGGAATACTTGGGGCGCAATCGATTAGATTTTGGTGTAAATCTGCCATATTTTGAATTTTCTACGCCACATTGAATTTGAGGGTATCTTCTCGATTTTGTACCCCTGACTTCCTGGAAATTGGACTGTTTTCGCTGTGCAACTCTGTTTTTCGTTATTTTCTTTACACTCAGAGCAAAAATAATTTGATTTTAATCAGATCAAAATGTAATTACGGAACTTAAAACTTAAGCAAAAAATGATTAAAATAAGCATAAAATAAGCGTCTGCTTATTTTTTGATCAAAAAGTAAAACAACTTTAAAAGTAAGCAAAAATGCTTAAAATAAGCACAAAATGGGAGCCCTGACTGACGTTGGCATTGATATGAAAAAAGAAGCTACATTTTTCAGAAACGTAAAAAGAGAAAATATTTTTTAAAAACTTTTCGTTCTTATTCTTTGACGTATTTAAAGATATCTTAGTGAAAAAGATTGTCCTTTAATAACTAAGAGATCATGAAAGTCGTACTTACAGCAAATTATTAATAGGAAAAAAATTACAGGTTTATAGTAGAGAAATAAGTAGAATCTTACATTGTAATTATGATTGATGTTTGTGGGCTGCAAACTCTTGCCAACTAACTGGCTTCTAAGAAGGCAGGATCTCAATGCCTGTAATTTATAGAGGGTCGTAGGCCATATTTACATCGCGAGGTCAAATGATTCTTTGTTAAAAGATCTAGAAAAAACGATTTTTTTGATATTTTAGGGTGATATCACGATGTGCCAAAAGTTCTCTGACTGAGTATGCAGAGTTATTGGGCATAGTGTGTAGTCTTCGAAAACATATGTCTATATTGACCAATAATGCTTTCCTTGGCTGTAGGAGCGTTTGAAGTATTATATGTTGATATATAGAAACCTTGCATCGGACTACCACCTTTTCCGGGACCTACAAGTTACCCTTGAAGGTGTGCACTTCAATGAAGAAGAAGTCAAAATATGGTGTACGAACTATTTTAACTCCAATCCTAGGGTTTTTTATGCTAGAGGTATCCGCAGTTTGCCTGCACGTGGGGGCGAAGATAATCCAAGAAGAAGGAGCATACTTTGTTGAATGTTTTGTGTAAATACAGGGTGCGGCAAAAGTTCTTGTGATTTTTTGAATTACTGCATATAGTATTTTGACCATAACTCTTTAACCTCACATCCAATTCCGATGATTTTGGTGTCTTTAGATAGCTTGAATTTACAGCTATCCAATGATACCAAGTTCATCGGAATTGGATGTAAGGTTAAAGAGTTATGGTCAAAATACTATATGCAATAATTCAAAAAATCACAAGAGCTTTTGCCGCACCCTGTAGAAAATAAAAGTTAATTTAAAAAACCGATCAAGACTTATGCACCAACCTAATATTATCATTGGTAAAAGCCGTAGCTAAGCAATAAATTGCGTCATTTAACGAACTCATTTCGTTCTTTCTCTAATTTGTGATTTTGTTTCTATAATTGCAAAAAAATAATAAATTTGATAAGCATTTACGGGCAGCAACTTTCGTCATAATTCGTCGTATGAAAGGAGTACCGAGACCGAGCGCCTATCGGCGCTCAAAAAACAAATGCCCCAGGCTAGATTCGAACCTTTTACAAAATTTTCAGAAAAAAATTTAAAAATTAGGCAAAAACAAATGTCCCAAACTGGATTACGAACATTAAAAAATTGATCAAATTTTTGATTTTGTTTCTATAATTAAATTCGATAAGCATTTCCGGGCAGCAGCTTTTGTCATAGTTCGTCGTACGAAAGAATGCTCTGGCTCACTTCATAATTGCACAAACAAGGTGGGTCTTTCATCTTACTGTTATCAAATTCCATAATGATATTTTTTCATTTTTTGCTTATAAAGCTATTTCTCAATGATAACAATCAGTCAAATTTTTACTAAATTTCGATAGATCATTATTTTTGCATAATGTCTAATTTACAACCACCTCCGCCTTATGAAGAAGCTATACCTTTAAACAATCCACCACCGTCATACGAAGAAGTGATTGCTGCACCTAACAAGGTTACTATTTCGGATCTAGAAAATGGTATTTCTAACATTCAAACTAAAAAAGGATTAAAAAACGATATCCCTATTCGAAATGCATTCATAAGAAAAGTGTTCCTAATTATTTCGGGAATGGTAAGAAGTTGAAATTTTCGAATCATGAACAGTGTACACATGTGTTTGTATACACATCTGTTGTGATAATGCGTCATGACCAGGGTTGGGATTTGCCCGGATTTATCCAGATTCCCCGGGGAATTCTGGGGAAATCTTTTCCTGGAATTACTTGGTTTGATCATTTTTCCACCCTCAAACTTGCCTCAGTGGTGCAGTGATAAAGCAGTGGCTTTATGGCCACAAGGTCGCTGGTTCGAATCCCGCTTGGTGCCAATTTTGTTTAAATTGGCACTCACCACCGAGGCAAATTTGACGGAAAAAAATTTTCAAACCAAGTAATTTTGGGAAAAAAGATTTCCCCAGCCAGAAAAAGATTTAGCCAGAATTCCCCCAGGGCTTTCTGGATAAATCCGGGGAAATCCCAACAATGGTCATATGTAGACACATGTGTTTCAATCATAACACATGTATACACAATGCATGTGTTTTGCAATCAACATATCACATTTATATGATAGAAGAAAAACAAAGAATTATATGGTTATTTTCGTTTTTGTAAAGATCCATTTAGAAATACAACAACTCGAAAATTATGGATATATCTATTTTAGATGACAATTTGGGTAATCATGAGCAGTCTGCCATTTGTAATTCCAAAATTTTCTTCATTAATAATCACTAATGAAAACCAAGAAATTCTTAATGTCACTCTTGGGATTAGCATGTAAGATTAAGTAAAAATGAAGGTGAATTACACAAATGGAATACAACACAGTGATGTTTCGATTACTATGATTAGATTACATTCGATTACGATTAGTGAAACGATTAATCGTTTCAATCAATTACGATTAATGAAATGATTAATCGATTCAATGATTACGATTACGATTAATGAAACGATTAATCGTTTCAATCGATTACGATTATGATAGTAAAAAGTAGTGTTGTGCAGTTGTAAATTTACGTAAAATATGTAAAATATTAAATCTATTTTCAAATCGCCATAACTTTAGCCCATTTTGGCCGACAACTCGGCGTGACGGTATTTTTTGAAAATTTTTGCACAGAAGTGCTTAGAATAGCCTAAGAA
>JAQGBS010002292.1:0-13440 GCA_034698545.1 Acrobeloides obliquus | reverse complement strand
AATAAACAATAAAATCATACGAGATCGTACAAATTAAAAAATTGGACAAGGAATGTCACTCCCTCTTCCTCTAGGGCCTCTTTGAGTGGGTGAGTCATTTCTGCCCTCTATTGTCCCCACTCCCCCTCCCCAACAATCCCATGTAGAGAGAAATGAAAAAAGGCGGCTAACACAACGGTGGAAAAAATTAAAGGGAGATTTTGCAGAGGGCCAAGATGACGACAAAAAATAACATCCATAAAAAATTAGGATCCAAAAAAATTTTAAATGTTGCGAACGTATAGTAGAAGCGTCGCACTGAAAGTGAATTTTTTCGCGAGAAATGATCCCTTTAGGGGTAATTTTATGCGGGGAACCCGAATTTCGCATTCCTAAAGCATGAAAACGCTTCTTTGAATTAAGAAAAAGCTGTTTTGATTTCACGAAAATTGGGGTACTCCCGTTTTTCAACACGCTCTATCGATTGGCGGTGTTATTTTTCACAAATTTCTTAAGGAATTCAAAATTTCGTTTCAATACTCAGAATACTTTGAAAATTCAAAAAATATGTCCATAAAACGGGGTGATAGGACGAGTTTTTCGTTTTTGAGATATCGAGCTTTCTTATCGGGGAACTCATGCTTGAACTCCCTGTATTTCTAATTAAATACGAAAGCTAATTTCATACAAAATGAATTATATTTTGCCTATGATATGGCCAAGAAAGTGTTCAATTCGAAAACTAGTAAAATTATATTATTGCGATAGTATTAAATTATTGTCTACAACTTTGCAAGATTTTAAGCAAAATTTTTTATCCCAAAATAAATTATTAGGATATCGAGCACGGCGCTCGAAGTGACAAAAAAGCTAATACGATGAATATCATCACTTCCATAAAAGATTTTTGCACACGATTTTCTGCATGTGAATGGAGAGATTCTAGAGAATTTTATGCATATTTTTTATAAATCTCTCCATTCACATGCAAAAAACCGTGTGTAAAAATCTTTTATGGAAGCGGAGTTATTCATCATATTAACTTTTTGTCACTTTTGAGCGCCGTGCGAAAGTTAGAAAACACTTTTATTTTTCTACCCTTTCCTGTCCCTTCCCATAGATTGTTAGATTTTCTAGATTGTGTTTCTTCCTTCTTTCACTTCAATAAATAAGTCTCGTAATCTAACATGCTGTACTATTCAACTTTATCGCATGTTCAAGAACTCAGAAGTTCATATCATTAGAAAGCCCATGAAATTCTAAGAAAAATGCGTAGTTCAAGTAGGAAGTCGTCTTAACATATAAGCTTTACATGCAACTGCGTGTTAAGAACTTTTTTTATTTTCACACATAAACAACCATGTGTAAAAGGCGCAGAATTCGGAGACTATAATATATCATTTACATCTATTAACAATAATTATCGGATAGTACCTAGTAAATCCGAATAGATCTTCTATTTTTTAACATTTGATTATTTTTCAAAAATGGCTTCTAACGATACGAAAACCTGTTTTGCCTTAAGCATGACAGGGTGTGATTTGAACAAAACTAACGAAACTATTAGTGCCAGTGTTTATGATCTTTCGATAGAAGAAACGAGTTTATTAGGGATCATATGTATGACAATTCTTGTGATATGCTTTTTAGCATATCTACCGGTTATATGGGTAAGAATTAACACAATCTGCTGAAAACAACTTCGAATTCTGTCGAAATGTCAGAGAGTGCGATTCAAGTTCCCTGACGAAGACAGAACATAGAGACGAAAATTCTAAGCAAGAATTTACTGTTGAAACAAATCGAATGGCATTGAATGAATAATTATCGATTATAATTTTCTTTTCAATATTTTGTCTTCGTCGGGCAACTTGAATCATACGCGCTAACATATCAACAGATTCAATGGACTGAAGTTAGTTTCAAAATTTAGATTTTCATGAGTCGTCAACAATTTATCAAGCATTTATCTTTTCAAATCATTATTCAAATGGGTGTTATGGAGATTTTCTTTCAATTTTGTTATGTTCAAATGTGTTTGATGATGATTTTTAACATAGATTTCGGACCGGTTATTGGCAAGGTAAAAAGAGGGTACCTTGACAGAACTGGGACAGGTCTAGGAGAGGAACTGGTACGGGGAACAGGGACTGGTATATGGAACAGAGTCAGGTACGTGCGACAGGGCTATGGAGGACAAGAACAGCGGGACACGGACAGAACCATGAACTTCTCCATGAAAAAAAAGAACCGAGACATGGGACAGGTACATGAGACAGGGACCGATACTTAGGAGAGGGACAGGTAGGTGGGACAGTGACTGGCATGTGGGACAGGAACAGGAACGTGAGACAGGGAATGGTACGGGGACGGGACCATGAAGGTCGGAAAGATCCTGAACAGGACTTGAATATGACAAGATCATATTTTTGGTATTTTTAGTTAAACATGGCTTGTCGGACATTCGCATGGCTGTCATTACATCTTTTGACATTAATTTTGGCACTAAATCGCAGCGATTCCCTAGTGGATTTTCTGGGGTACTTTAGTAACAAGAAAAATCAACTATTTAAGGTTTTATACCACTTTTTTTCAATAACCAGTATTTTTAGTTTCTATTAGCTTGTACTTATGCGTTAAGTTTTCTAATACTAATCCTGTATCTTATACCAGGATTTCAAGCAGAAACTCGTGGTCTTAAAACTATTCGAGATGAGTATAATCGGGTGTATTTGGCGACGAACATACAGAGAGTCGGGATTTTTCTGGATTCTCTCTCGTTTGTTCTCTATGTAGTGGTGATAAAATTGATCATCATGGTAATTGTGATCTTTTAGGTCTAGGTTTTGACATATAGCCTATACCTATAGTCTATATCAAAGTTTTCTAGATTTTTTCTAGATTTCCTAAACTATATACCTATATATAAAATTATTTAGAGACTCAAAACTAACGGAAACAAACTTATTAGTGGCCCAGAATTGAGACTTTCAATTCAAGCTTTTATCATCTGTAGTTATAAAACTTTCGTCATACTTTTATGGCAATTTTATGTACCTCCAACAAGATTTATTTATTGTGCCTGCTATGTTCTAACAATTTTTGAAATCAGCTACAATCCCTTCATGTATTTCATGTTTATTAGGTATGTGAGTGGTCTTAAAAATCAATATTCTTGAAATTTCATAAATTTTTTAGCGATATTTGAAAAAAAACTTCTAAAATTTTCTGAAATGCTATATTAAAAAAATTTTTTATACTACCCCTTCCTTCGGTAGGGAAACCTCGTGAGGTCAACATTGAAACATTCTTTCGGATTCGTGTTCCTTATACCCGAAAACCTCTGCGTACAGTAAATCAGCCAATTTGGAGCATTTTTTGAAAAATCGAATTTTGGACCCCTGGCAGAGGGAGGGGGTCCCGTAGACCCCTTAGATGAGTTTTCCCAGGGTCGGGACATACTTTTTTGGACTAGAACAAAATTCTGAATCGATTCCCCCATCCCCTAAAAAAAGCTAGTGTAGAAAAAAACATGCCCGCACAGACAAACAGACGCACATTTCTCCTTTAAAGAGTAGAATTTTTTATAGAAAACTTCGAGTCGAACTGTTCACATTGTGGAAAAAATCGCTCAAATTCATTTCAATTTCAGGCGTTAGAATAAGTGTAGTATCATCAAATCCTCCTATTCCAGGAGTATAAATATTTTGTGATAATTTTTAAATTTTTAAACAATTTTTTAAATTAATTTTTATTATCACAGACCATGTAACACAGATTCCATTTTATATGTATTTAGAAAAAATAAAAGAAAAAAGTCAATAAATTAATAGAGAAAGCAAGAGCAATTTCACAAAAAATAAAATACAAATCATTCTTCTCCTAACAAATCATGCAAAAGATTTGCTGGGGTGACATTTTTTTCACATAATACTAAGAACATGTATATTGAGGAGATTTTTAAAAAAGGAAGAAAATATCGAGGTCAAAAAAGCGTTTTCACGCTTCGGGAATACGCGGAGTCGATTTCTCGCATAAAATTACCCCAGGAAAGTCATCTTTTTGAAAAAAATTTTCATGGAATCGACTGGGAATGTTTGCCCCCTTTAAAAACCGTAATTTTCACTATTTCTGGGCTAAAAAAAGACACTAAAACCAGCGTCTGAACTTATAAACATCAAAAGTTATGGACAAAAAGGGTATAGCTAAGAAAAAATTGTAGAGTAATTTTGTGTCACCCTGTACTCTTCACCGAAGCGTGAAAGTGCTTCCTAGCCTGTCAACAATCGATTTTTTGATTCGGAAAACATCAATCTTTCACTGAATCAGGATCAAGAAAGATTTTTCACATTTTTCTAAAGCTCTCAATCGATTCTTCCCCTATGGTGCCCAATGATGATACTTAAAACACCCTAACTGGAAAATGGTCGTTGAATACGTAATATGTGAATGGCCCCTTACCCATGTAAATTTGATATTCCAACGTATTTCGATACAATTTTTACAGTTTTCATTGTTTTTTCGCGATGATTTTAATGATTTATAAGATCAATTTGAAACTCCTTATTGTGAGTTTAAACTGACCTAAGAGGTCAGTTCTTTAATATCCCTGGATCCAATACATCTTTGAAATCTAATTTCAACCTCGATTTTCTGGTACTGGGCATGTAATTTTTACTTCCGGTACTGGGTATGTAATTTGTTTAGTCTAACAAGGAAATGAATCTATCGGAAATCTATTAAACCTACACAAAGATTAGATTTGTCACTATGGCAAGTTCTCATAAAACTTTAATTGTTTTGACAACTTTCATAGCGAAAAACATAATCAAGTAATAGACTTCATGCAATACTTCCTTGCTGTGACTTGTTTGAGCTACGAGATTCATAGTCGAATTTTTAATATGGTATCTAGTAAATGTTTCATAGTTCTTTATTTTTTGGTCAATGTTAGTAATATGACTTCTAATGATTCTGTTGCTCACTATTTGATTGATGAAAATGAAATTGCTAATTCGACAACAACAATGACTACATATCAACCGACTACATATCATTTTACAACACCAACATATAATCCGTATCCATCTAATTCAACAGAAACCCCTGTTTGGGTTTCGTTTTATTAGTAAGTAATGTGCGCCATTATAAAAAATAATTTTTAGCAAATATTCGAATCGAACATATACTTACAATATGTATTACAATATACCCGACAATGTTCCAACTCTTAAATACTTGAACTATTATGGCTCTTTCCCATATTGGGGTTTTACTGTCAACCTAAAACCCGAAATCGCTAACATGAGTTATTTGGATGCAACCGATCACGTGTATACACGCGTGTGCCGTCACTTGACCGAAAACTTCACTTGACCGAACGCGTCACTTGACCGAAACGTCAGTTGATCGAAACGTCACTTGACCGAAACGTCACATGACCGAAAAGTCACTTGACCGAAAGCGTCACTTGATCGAAAAAATTTTGAAAATAAGAATGACAGCATACGGATTTATATTTTTCTTATAACTTTTTTGATTTTTTTGTAACTTTTTTAAACATTTTTTTTATACCTAAGGCTTAGGCCTTAGGTCTTAAGCTTTAGGCTTAGGCTTTAGGCTTAGGCTTTAGGCTTAGGCTTTAGGCTTAGGCTTTAGGCTTAGACTTTAGGCTTAGGCTTAGGCTTAGACTTTAGACTTTAGGCTTTAGGCTTAGGCTTTAGGCTTTAGACTTAGGCTTTAGACTTAGGCTTTAGGCTTAGGGCTTAGGCCTTAGGCTTTAGACTTAGGCTTAGGTCTTACAATAAAACCTCAAAAAGTTACAAGTTTTGAAAGTTACAGAAAAAAGTCACAAGAAAAAACCAGAGCCACAGTTTGATTTTGTAATTTTGTCACTTTTAATTGTTGAGAATAAAAAATGTTGATATAGACATTTCTTACTCTTTCACGTGTTTTTTCGAGCAAGTGATTTTTAGAACAACCATCAGAAATTATCGGTCAGATGGTTTTTCGATCAAGTGACGCTTTCGGTCAAGCGACTTTTCGGTCATGTGACGTTTCGGTCAAGTGACGTTTCGATCAACTGACGTTTCGGTCAAGTGACGCGTTCGGTCAAGTGACGTTTTCGGTCAAGTGACGTGAAATCGTATACACGATGTGATGATTTGGATAAAGATTTCTTGAATCATCGTGATTGCTATCCATTTAATCCATTTAAACGGAACATTACCTACTTAGCGCAATGTTCTTCGCATATGACTTGCTTAGACCGAAATACTCCAAGTTTTGAAGATCTCTCAGATGATGATCCTCTTAAAAGTTAGAGTGATACTATTAATAAATATTGTAATGTAATCGTGTTAATAATAGGGCTAGCTTTTTCTCTTTTAAACATCTATCTTTTTATAAAGAAAGTGCCTATGAGAACCCCGTTTTGCGCTTTAATTCTAGTTCAGAGTTGCTGGTCTATAGTTTATATGAGCTCCTATATTGTTTACTATTTTATGAATGGGTCTAGCTATATGGGGATAAGCTTAGGTTTGACAGATCTTTATTTCGGCGACACTAAAGTTTCTTTTAGTTCAACTTATGTGTTCGAAAATCTTTTTGCGTTGGCAAGTTTTGAGATAGAATTGATTCGATTGTTTAAAGCGCTTCTTCGTTTTCTTGGTTTAGCCGTGCCGTTTTGGTGTGATGGTAATATACGAACTAGACATTCTTTTATCATAAGCTTAACGAGTTGCTTCGTCGGAACTATTATAGCCGTTTTTATGTTATTAACCAAGATAAGTTACGGTGATTCGTCATCATATGTATCCTATCAAGTAATAGACTTATGTAACATTGAATACTTCAGTCGTGAGTCGTTCTTACACCTAGTTCCACTAAACTCCAATCAACCCTGGTACCAATGTATCCCAGCGTATATTTTATATGACGAATTATTTCCCCTCGGTTTTATAATCTTCTTCATCGACATCTCTACTATCCTCTTATTAAAATACCGAATGAAAAAGTCTCATTTCTCTGAAAATCGCGGTAAGACCGAAAGGATTCTCACCATTTTCATTATTAGTGACTTGATCTACTTCACTTTTGGGACGATTAGAAAAATTCTATATATTTCTGAATATTTTAATGATAAGACCATTTCGCCGATTTTTGATTTTAGTATACGATTAAGAAATTTCATTGAATCCTACTTTTACTTTGATCTTTATTTTTATTTGCTAATTAAATTTGTTTTTTATGCACTTGATATGTTCTTTTGCCATGTTTTGTTGAGGAGAATACAGAGCCTTACGGCAAATGATGGTAAAAACAATTGGTTGGATAAATTGATGTTAAAAATGGTTAATATGGTGTATAAAACAAAGATTAGCGGCCAAACGATTACTGTGAAACCGACGTCAAACGTGTGATAGTTGTCGTTATAGGCTTAAAATTTAGACTTCACGCGGTATTTGTTTTGAGTTTATTATGAACCTTGACTCTTGGGACACCACCATGATATCCATATTATAACATTACAATAGAAATCCCCATAAAAAATTTTAAGCCCATCTTCTATTGTTGAATAATTATCGTATTTCTATTTTTTTATTTAACTTCCTCTTGTTTCGTGAAATTGGCTAGCTAAGCAAATTTGCTTCTTGTTATTCTTTTCTCAATGTGTTTTTTCTTTCTGATTCTCCCATTTTTTTAAATGTTATAATTTTATTTTAATAAAATTTTCTAAAAATTTACTTAAAAAATCCTCCACATACTTTCAACAAAGGCAACATCTAACAAGTAGGCTAGAAATTTTCAGAATACGTAGAATTTTATCCACATTCGATGCCGAGACTTATACAATAGATGGAAAATGGTTCTCGGATTTCGTAAACCTTCCGCGCAGAGATACTTGGGTGTAATACGGTGCTTAATGGATTCTAAGAAAAGGGAAATGTGAGCCTCGTACATACCTGAGCAGGGGGTCCAGAAATGAACCTCTCTCGTAAATTTTTGGAAACTATGGACCTCCTCTGTTCAGATATGGCCTCATATCCCTGCCTCACATCCTCTAATTATCCTTGCATCGGCCCTCTCCTCTGTAGCTAGATTCGGATTTCGGGGTCCATTTCGAGAAATTTTACGAAGCTTTGGGTGTCACAAAAATTTTGTAAGGATACTTATTTTGAAAATGAATTTTATCGATTTCTGGAAAGATTCGTTCAAAATTGTAGAGTAATTTTGTGTCACCCTGTACTCTTCCCCGAAGCGTGAAAGTCTTCCTAGCCTGTCAACAATCGATTTTTTGATTCGTAAAACACCAGTCTTGCACTGAATCAGGGTCAAGGAAGAATTTTCACATATTTCTACAGATCTCAATCGATTCTTCGCCTATGAACGGTGCCTAATGATGACACTTAGTGGATGATCAGACTCATCCAGTAAACACCGGCAACTTTTGGATTGATCCATACATCTTTGAAATCTAATTTCAACCTCGATTTTCCGGTACTGGGCATGTAATTTGCTTAGTCTAATAAGGAAATGAATCTATCGGAAATCTATCAAACCTACACGATAATTAGATTTGTCACTATGGTAAATTCTTATAAACGTTAATTGTTTTGACAACTTTCATAGCGAAAAATCTAATCAAGTAGTAGACTTCACTCAATTTCTCCCTTGTTGTGACTTGTTTCAGCTACGAAATTCATAGTCGAATTTTTAATATTATATCTCGTATACTTCGTTTCCCGGGCAACGTTAAAAAAGTTGGACACTAATTTGGTTGGTCGTTGATTGCCAGACAATGCGATCTGACAAGTTAAGCAACGTTGGACCCGCGGGTTCGATCCCGCTCAGAGCCTAAATCTTTTTGCAGTGTCGAAAACTGCTAAAAATGTTTTCCATGGAGTATTTTTATGCGAGAAACACGAATCCACCGTTACTTTTTCATGAAAAATTTTGTAAAAAATAGAAATTTTAATTTTTACCAATTTTATGTGTTTTTTTAAAGGGGGTACCAATAATAGGTCTCTGACAAAAATAATAATAGCTCCGACAAAAAATTTTTTTCTTGATATGATCTATATAGAGGTCATTTTATGCGGGGAATCGATTGAGCACTCCCGAATCTTGAAAATGCTTTCTTGACCCTGATTCAGGGAAGGTGGTGGGTGTATTGAAGCGAAAAATCAAATATTTTTATGAGAAAACCGTCGATTCTTAGGTTTTTTAGGCGGGGAATTGATTGCGCGCACTCTCGAATTATGAAAACGTTTCTTTGATCCTGATTCAGGAGAAAAAATCAAAATTTGATTTAAAACACCGATCCCTTCCCTGAATCAGGATCAAGGAAGCGTTTTCACGATTCGGGAATGGGAGGGGTCTTGATGAGATGGTCCCCCCTCAATTTTTGGTCCATGAGTGAGTGGGTCAAGGGGGAAACTCCCCTTCTTGTCGACCTATGTTAGAAATTTTTTATCTGAAAATTTATTTTGCTTGAGATAGTCTTCTGAGACCCAATTTTTATGGACCACCTCATATGCTCAGCAGGGTATATGTGGTGGTTCCCCTCAATTTTGAGTCCATGAGTGCGTGGGTCGGGGGAGACTCCTCTCCCCTTGTCGACGTATAACCACCATGATACTTCTATTATAACGTGCTTCTTGTTATTCTTTTCTCAGTGTGTTTTTTCTTTCTGATTCTCCCATTTTTTTAAATGTTATAATTTTATTCTAATAAAATTTTCTAAAAATCTACTTAAAAAATCCTCCACATACTTTCAACAAAGGCAACATGATGTTTATTATATTAAAAAATGTATTATATTAAAAAAAATAAACTGATTTTTTAAAACCAAAATGAATATTGCCTTAATGCCTTGAGGTATTTAGGTGCTTAATTTCTTGAGGTATATAGGTATAAAAAAGCCATGCAAAATTCGGCTTTTTCGACTGGAATATTTTCTCCAAGAACGATTTATGTTTTTTAACTACATCGAACACAAAGAGAATTTCTGTAGCTATAGCTGGGTTTGATTCATACGGGATCACTAAACTCTTAATGAAAACTCCACTGTCGACGAGCATATTAAGAAGTTCGTCTTCATTGTGCAAATTGGGTTCCTAAATAATGATTATCATGGTGTGAAAAATTCACAAGATTTTGGAATAGAGTCCACACATGACCAAAGGGGGAAGTTTCGCCCAACCAATTCGGCAAGAAGGTCAAAATAGGACCAACTCGGCATCGGTGTGGCCGGGTTGGTTCCTTTTACAAATCCTAATGGTTCCTCATGATTTTTCACCAAAATTTTCCATTTTTTCAAGAATCGTATCGTAATCTCCTGAGGACCAACTCGGCGTCAGAGAGGCCGGGTTGGTCGCTTAAATCAAAATTTCTTATTTTTTTAAAATGTCCAAAAAGTTCATTCTTTAAAAGTTTCCTCGCAATAATTGACTCTCGGACCTCCCCCGTTGAAAGTTCAAACGGGGGAGGTTTGTTTACGTGTTTTCTTTTACTCCTCACTTCGTAATTTTTAAAAATTACTTTAAGTAACTTGGACAATGGCTTCGAGAAATAAGTAGGTAGCAAATATTTCATTAAATATGAGCAATACTTTTCTCGATCTTCTTTAAACGATTCGTCAATGCTTCTTTCACTCGACTCTTGTCGACTAATCCCATTTTGATATCTGAATTATTATTTTTTTAATAAAAAAAATATGGAAAATTTTACTTATTATATAATAACTCAATTCTTGCACACAGAGTTGAATTATACTGTTTTAATAAACGATCGTATTTAACCTTGATAACTTTTTCATTCAAATCTCGCCGACCCACATAATTTTTATAGCTAAATGATTTTAATGTCAATAAAAAAATATGGGAAAGTTACTTCTGATATAATAATTCTAAGCGTGAGCACATCGTTTTATTATATTGACTTGAATAAAATTCATGTTTTACTCTTATTATAGTACAAATTTTGTTATCTAAATAAATATTTAAACTGTTATTAGATTCCGTGTTATAGCGGAATATTTTATCGCCAATATCATCAGTTTTCTCATATAAAATAACAATAAAAATATTCCTAAAAATGTTTAAATATATCAAGTTCATTTGTAGTCATGATCAGAGCAGTAGAAGCATTAAAGCACCTGAGGGCATCTTAAAGGGAGGGTCAACTTTGCAGCAGCATCTCGGGAGACCATTTCTAGCAGAGTTTTATCATAACTTTTGATAGATAAATCCATTTGACTGGGTTTTGGTGTCATTTTGAAGCTCAGGTAAAAACTTTGCAAGAAATGGTTTCTCGAGATGCTGCTGCAAAGTTGACCCTTCCTTTAGAACGTCCATACCAAAAAATTTTTTCTGGATGACGCCACCCAATTTTTTTCGCGATGGCGTTCAACCCATGATTTTTTTAGTGAGGGTCCCACTCAAACAAAAAACAGATTTAGGAAGTCAAAATCGCAATTTTTCAAAAAAAAGGGTTTATTTTTGACCTTTTTTTTTGAAAAATTGCGATTTTGACCCCTGAATCTGTTTTTTGTTTGGGTGGGACTCTCACTTAAAAAATTCATGGATTGAGCGCCCTCTCGAAAAAATTGGATGGGTCCACTCAGAAAAATTTTTTGGGTAGGAACGTTTTAGGATGCCCTCAGGTACATCAATGTGGCCCTGGTCATGATCCAGGCGAATGTGGGGGCATAGTTAGGAATGGATCTATGAGAAATCGACCAAAGAGAAAAATTTTGGAAAAATATCTTAAAATTTTTTAAAATGAACCTCCGAAACCCAATGGACCCTTCTCGAAATCCGAACCTAGCTACGATTATGGCGAAGAGACTGGGTAGGGGCACCAAGATAAGCACCAAGATAAAAACTTCATTTTTCTTATGAAAATTTTAGACACATGTCGAAATTTCATTTTTTTCTTAAAAAATTTTTGGTTTGGAAGGAGGAGGTGTATGTGTGACATCCAAGTGCCTTCTCTCTTCAAGGTTCTGACACTAACCAAGGATATTTGATTTTAAAACTACGATAAAGTTGGTTAGCAACAATTGAATTTTCTTGATCCATATTATTTTCAATAATTTTTACAGCAGTATTCTCCAATGCAGATGGCCAAAAATTATCCTAAAATAATTTTAAAAAAAGAAAAAAACAAGCAACTAGACTAAACATGTTAATACAAATTTTGCGAATTTGATCGTAACTAGGCTATGATAAGTGCAAGCGGGAATTGCATAATGAAAAGGATTCAAAATAAATTTCTAGGGCCAACATAAACTCAACCACCGCCCAAAGCCAGACAAATTTGGTGGTTCGTGGTTATATCATGGTTGTGTCATGGTTATGTCATGGTTGCGTCATGGTTGTGTAATGTTTATATCATTGGTTGTGTCATAGTTATGTATGGTTGTGTCATTACTGTAATGATTATGTCATGGTTGCGTCATGGTTGTGTCATGGTTATGCCATGACTATGTTATGGCTGTGTCATAGTGTAATGGTTATGTCATGGTTGTGTCATGGTTATGTATGGTTGTGTCATGGTTATGTCATGGCTGTTTCATGGTTGTGTCATTATTGTGTCATGGACGTGTCATGGCTATATCATGTCTGTTTTATGGTTGTGTCATGGTTAAATGAGGTCTTCCTTTGAAATTGGTAACTAACTACAGCTTTTGACTGGTCTATAGATTTTCCAATTTTTCTGTTTCTACAAAATTACTTTAATATAATTCTCTTCATTTGAAAACAGTTTAACCAACGTAGTCAAACTATGATTCATAATTTGAATATGATGATTGTTATGAATATTCCCTCTACCAGTAACAGTTTCACAATATCCAGTTAAAATTATCTTAAAAACAGTTATGTCAAAATTTATTTCTCGAAAAATTTACGAGAATGTCAATTGCCGTTTGTAACTCCTTTTTATAAGCACTATAAATTTGCCAATCGAAATCCGAATTTTTGATGATTTGATGACCAATATTATGTTTATGTAATTTGTGAGAAAGAATCTAAAATAAAATTTAATTAAAAACCAAACGGTACGCAGCCCCATGAGGCTGCGTGAAATAAAGAATTTACGATTAAAACAATACCTTTAATAGTCCATGCGGCCTTTGATTGCCAGTACAATAATTTTTCAAACTTTGTAACGAGGTGGTACTTAATTCGTTTTGTAGCGCGATTACACAATCAAGGCCGAGAATGGCGGGAGTGATCACTGCCTAAAATTTACAAGTTGTAGTTGGAGGAGTTTACTAGTAGCGTGTCCAGATCCCCATTCTGCTGAATTGGTTCATTACAAGGTGGAACAAAAGTTCTGGTGATTCGATTTAAAGGACCAGCCCAGTAAGTTACAATCATATGATATATTCGGAAAGATCATGAAAAATGGAGTATTTTTTGTTTTTACGGCATGTTCTGAATCGTTGTAGTTTTC
>JAQGBS010002291.1:0-13440 GCA_034698545.1 Acrobeloides obliquus | reverse complement strand
TAAAATTTGAGCAAAATTTGCATTTTTAAATTTATTGTATTACCTTGTTCAGAAATAAATCCATCTTGAATGTTCCAGCAAGGCTTCTTGCTAATAATTTCCGAACAAACTATTGCAAAACTGTAGATATCGCCTTTCTTTGTACCAATCGTGTCATTTGAACGAATAATTTCTGGAGCACACCATAATAAAGCTAAAAACCAAGGTGCGGTTTTAGAAACAATCCTAGCGGGGGTTGAGGCTTGCTGATATCCCATGCCAGTGGGCAGCATCGAGCCATTGATTCAGTAGAGCGGCTCGCATTGTCAATGGCTCGTATTGACACAGTAGAGCGCCGCGAGGGGCCGCGGCCAACTCCCCACCCCCTGCAGCGCCGCAAACCCATGATGGTTGTTTCTGGAACGAATCTCAAGTCTATATACTGATAATTTGATAACCCCTACATTTAAATGATCGGGCTTCACCCATTTTAACTTTCGTGAGACCATAACAGTTGAGTTTTACTTGCCAGCGCTCATCAACAAGACAAGATTCCGAAGTCAAATAACCATGTTGTTGAAGTATTGGTGAACTATGAATATAAGAAAGGCCCTCACAAATATCTCGAATAATAGTGGTCATAAAGAACGCGTCAAGATTTAAATTTCCTTTTTCGATTATATCCTAAACGTGAAAATTCTGGTCACTTTTAAATGGTTGATGACCATACTTTTAAGCTTCCACGAGAGCAAAACTTCCATACAGACAAAAACATAGGTCCATCAACGGACAAACCCAGAAAACGGTTCAAGTTTTCATGATCAACTTGTCGCATCTATAAAAATAGTATAAATATTCATCTAAATTTTCTTACAAAGCGAAATTCCAAATAATCTTGTTTGAAGATTATCGGTCGAACGGTATGTTTTTTGGCCACTACTAGGTCTCCATTTAGATCATAATAAACATAGCGATCAGTATCTTTTAGATTATCCATGGTTTGTTTAGTGGATGTTGAGCTTATACCACTTTGTAGTGAGCGGAGACTTTTTGTTTGGGACTAAATTTTTAATTTCATTATTTACAATACAGTCCTAAAGAACTAAAAACTTTTGGCCTTCGAAATATTGCAAAATTTTCTGACTAGAGCTGTCAGAAAAGTGACAAACTTGTCACTTTTTGTGACATTTGTCACAATTTGTGACAAAAATAATAATAAATTTCTTCGTTATCTGGCTTTATGTCGAACTTATCAAAAAGCAAAAACTTAGTGAAAAGAAAAGTAAAAAACTTTTTTGTAACAAGAAGTGACAAGTTTGTCACTTTTCTTACGTCTCTATTTCTGACGAATCTTTTGCGTGCAAAAAATTTAGGTAGTTCGGAAAATTGACTTTTTCAATTTTAGTGTTTTTTGATCTTGCTGCCAAGGGGTGAGGTCAAAAATTTTTTCGACAAAAAAATTTATATTTATAAAACTTATATATGGGCTGTCCGAATACGTATGTTTCATTTTTAAAAACTTTAAAATGCAGAAAATCCCCTCTACACCCTTGCTTTGTCTCTTGTTTACACATAAAATTGAGTACCTTTTCTTTCGGTTTTACTAAGGTTACAAAAGGTATCTGCCATCGACTGTCTAATTTATCTTCTTCTCTCTTACGCAGACTAAATTTGAATTCTCTCTAAAAATATTAAAATTTGATTAACATACCGGTGAATATAGTAACCAGTCAATATTATGCATATGATTAAAAAGCTTAATGCTATGATGCCAATAATAAAATAATGCAAGTTAGCAGAAAAGAAAGGCTCAGGACATGCACTTCCATCAAAATCACAAATTGGACGTGATAAGGGCCTTAAAAAATTTTTTATCGATTTGTTGCAAAACCTACCGTTGACCATCGAAAAATGCCCAGATCGTTGTGGCTGCATTTTGAGGGGTATATTGTGGTTGCCAGACCTATAAAAGAATTTTTACCTTAATTCCTCCTCCCCCGTTTTTCAAAATCCTTAATTTACCCCCTGTATTTTTCGATATTTTTAGCCCTTACCGTAGAGTTTCCTTCCATCGAGATAATAATATAAGGTGTTTGCTCATGTTTCGCATTAAGTCCATAAATGTAAAATATCGGTTGTCTAGTTCCATTTTCGTTGATTACAATTTTCCCGCTATAGCCTATAAAAAAATTTGAAAACATTCGGGGTCGAATCGGCCATTTTATGCAAATTTTCAGATTGGACCCCATGGTCGATTTGACCCTTTCTGATGTAAAAATTAAAAAATTTCTTCGGATTCGAGTCCCCATTTCGAAAAAAACAAAAAATCAGCCAATTTTGAGAACTTTTGAAAATTCGATTTTTTATCCCCAAATGAAAAAAAATCTTTCCAACAAATTTCTAAAACCTATTTTCGGCATGGAAAAAAATGATGATGATATTTATGTTGAAAACGCCGTTTCTGAACAACTCAATAATTACAGGGTGCCCCCAAAATATTACAATTTTGTGATTTTTGTTAGATTTTTTTTCAAAATTGTTCAAGCTTTTAAATTTTTATCAAAATAACCCCATAAGGGGTTTTCTATGCGAGAAATTGATTGCGCGCATTGCCGGCCCTTGAAAACGCTTGTCGGATCTTGTATCAGTCTATTTTTGTTTCAGTACACACATATCTTCCTTGAATCGGGGTCAGTGAAACGTTTTCAAGGTACGGTATGCTTGCAATCGATTTCTCGCATAGAAATCTCTGTAGAGATATTTTGATGGAAATTTAAAAACTTGACAATTTTTGAATAAATCACTCAAAATCGCAAAATTGTCCTTTTTGGGGCACCTTGTACTTCCTTGAAGAGGAGTGCCAATTTTGGAAATTGTGGTGGGGTCTTATGTTTTTGCCACCTTTTTCGATGAGAAGGGGATGATTCAAAAGGAAGACAGAAGTTCTTGAAAGAGGGTGTATTTTTATTTTTGGGTCTTTCGGCGTGCAGGGAGATCAGTCGCATAGTGAGAAGGGCCGTCTGGATGGGGGGGGCAGGTGCTTTAGTGGGCCGAAATTTAAAAAAATCCCTTGACATAAGGGTCTCCCTTATGTTTTTTTTTGAAAAATGGCCTTTTTGGGGAAGTGGAGCCATTTTCCCCCTACCCTCCTTCCTAGCCGAGCCCTCTCCCTACACAACCCTCACAATTTTTGGTCTGACCCCCCCCCCCACAAATTTTCGGACAAGTGGACTCCTCTCTATCCACCTATGCCCCTCCTCGTCTATTCACTCGCGGGAGGGGGGGGGGGGGGGGGAAGAGTTGCTGATGGCAAGCCCTCTCCATTCATTCTTACCATTATATTCGCCTTGCATATTTCCAGCAATAAGATCACCGTTTTTTCTAGCCGATTCACCGTATTGTGTTAGAGTCTTATTTAGCGCATTCGCATATAAGTAAAGTGCATCTGCCAATAGAGGGGCATTTATGGAAGCCTATGTTAAATAATAATTTTCCAATTTATATAACAAAAAGTTTACATTAGTTTTTGGTTGAATGCAATTTTGGCAGTAAAATGGCCATTTTGCAAGATTATTAAGAACTTCAGCATTAAATGTATTATAGGATATATTTTGTGGTTGAAGATCCATCTATATTTAAAAAAAATGAAAATAGAGACAAAAGGATCCAAGTCATAAGTAGTCAGGTACGAAATTGGATCTATTTTTGAACCCCGCATCAGGCCAATATCCCCCCACGGCGGCGAGTTTCTTAAGGACTGGTTGCGAGGAAGTTAAATCGCCGAGTTTTGAAATAAAGTTACTATAGGAGTAAGTTTTCGACTATGCTGAGTACGAATACACTAAAGAAAAGCTTGTGCTTCTCATAGTTTATGAGTTAGCCTCATGCCCAGCTCTATTCAGCTGTATTTTCACGTTTTCACGACGACGAGTCGGTTGCGAGAAAGTTAAATCGCCAAGTTAGGGGTCCATCCAATTTTGGCTTTTAATAACAAAAAATTTTTACCACCAAAACATTTTCAGAGGCCTTTACAACAATATCATCTTTGCCATCAGGAGGAACATTTGTGTCAACCCAAAAGTATTGACCATCTTAAAATTCTATTTTTTTAAAGGATCTGGCCAGTTTTGAACGAATTAAACAATTCTGTTCAAACTGAAAGTTCAAGTTAGGGCGATCAACTTTTGCGTTGGAAGTAAATTCCAAATCGCTAACCATTCAGAGATATTTGCGAAACAAAGTTGCATGAAAAATTTAAATGAGTTTGTGTTTTGAAGCGAAGGGATTGACACCATTTGATCTGTGGATTGAACGAAAATTATTTACATTAGTTCCTGGTTTTGGTAAAATGACACCAAAATTATCTCATAGAGTTATATAAAAATGGCGAATGAATCAGGGTTTTCGCTTTAATAAAAAATCAATTTTTACACCGATCTTTAAAATTTTCACTAAAAAACATTTGCCATTTTTATATAACTTTATGAGACGAATAAAACAACACCAAACTATTCAATTTGAAATTGTTTTGGGTTATTGAAACGAGAACATGAATCAGGGTCTTCGTTTCAATAACCCAAGACAATTTTCAAATTGGATAATTTTGGTGTCATAATATTCGTCTCATAGAGTTATATAAAAATGGCGAATGTTTTTTCCGTTACTATTTATAAAGCCAGTATTAGACGCTTGGATAAAAAGCACTAAATATTCATTTGAAATCATTCCAAGTTCAGTCATGGCCAGTAAAAGATTTCTTTTGTCTGCCGACCCTTCAAGGCAACCAACAAATACTAAGATTGAGAAATTAAATATTTGTTGAAAATGAGTTTTTTTTTACTTCTCGACGTTTTCTTTAATTTTTCAAGATTTGTTTTTAAAGTACCATATGAATCATTTGAAATGTCACGTTTGTATGTTAAGGTCATATTGGGTTCCTGGCTTGCAGACTTCTGAAAATAGAAATTTATCGACTATCCTAATGGTCCTCCATTATAATCTCTCACCAAAATTTCGAATAGCTATAAAAAAGTGGATTTTTGCAATTTTCGATCAAATTTTTGCCAAAAATTTTATTATTATTTTTAAAATAACCCTATGGAGGATTTTTCTATGTGAGGAATCGATTGCCGCATTGAAAAATCTTGAAATCGTTTCCCTGACTCCAAATCAGCCTAAAAAACATAACAATTGCAAAAATCCGGTTTTTGGGCTAATTTGGGGTCAGGGAAGCGTTTTCAAGATTTTTCAGTGCCCTCAATCGATTCCTCGCATAGAAAACCCTCACATAGGGTTATTTTATAGAAAAAATAAAAAAATTTTAGCGAAAATTTGGTCAAAAAATCGCAAAAATCCACTTTTTTAAAGCCACTCTGTAATTTTTTCATCAAAAATTTTCTAACTTTTCCATTTTTGATCAAAATTCATCATTTTTTGACAAAAGTCGAGAGATGACCCCCGTCTTGGAGTTTTCTAGAAAATTAATTCCTTGTTGGAGATTTTTTTCCTTATATATATGCCCGAAGTGTGAAAACGCTCCCTGACCCTGATTCGGGGAAGAGGTGGGTGTATCATAAGTCAACAAGGGGGGAGGGGACACAGTACCCCCTCACCACTCATCCTCGGACCTTCCGCCTTTATAGTCATTCACCTATCAATTATAAGGGTTCGTGTACCTCCCTCCCTCCAATTCAAAAAAATTTCACTCTTACTTTTCCCGGATTCATTTTGAGTGTCGACAAGCCTATTCACAGATATAAGTTAACAACATGCAACTTTTCTTTGAATGCATTAATTTTTTTATCATGTACCCCCTGAAAGGTCATTCATCCATCCATCCTGAGGGACCGGTGTATCCCCCTACTAGTAAACTATAGGATGTATTAAAGCGAAAATGAATAAAATTCAATTTTCACCGGAAAAGCGGATTTCTATTGGTTTTTCTAGGCGGTATATCGATTGTGCGCATTGTCGAACCTTGAAAATACTTGCATGAACCTAATTCAGAAAAATGTTTCCCTGAATCGAGGAGAGTCGGTTTGTGAAATGACAATAATTGACGAATTAGTTCAGGAAAGCATTTTCATTGTTTAGTGCGCTTTATTTTTTTAAAAACTTGTACATCAATATCAGCAACTAGATAACTGCATCTAGGCACAAGATTAGATCTACGAATAGCGTAAAGAAGAGCAAACTCATTCCATTGGAATTGTTTGAATGTTTCTATCACAGCCATCACCATACTTAAACAACAATTAATAAAAAAGTTTAAACACAATCATCTTTAAATATACCTAATTGAGTTCATAGCAGTTGTAGCGGTCGTAGGAAATTTACCATCGTTATTGAGATCCGATGGCATTAAGGTACCCCATGTAATCATGGGCATGTTGTAAAATTTCGCGGCTTTAGCTGCTGACAAGGCGGCTAAACGAAAAAGCAAAAATGCAAGAACATTTCTTAAGGTCCCTTCTGTTTTTTGGCCCGAAGGACAGCAAAAAAGATGCCTTTGTATGATTTTTATGGGGTAAAAACCCAAAGGATGTAGCTAGAGGACCGGTGCCCCTCCCATACCTGAAAAATTGTCAATTAAAAATGACGTTTTCCGATTTTCGAAAAACTTGTTTTTCAAAAATGACTTTTATCAGAAAATGCTCCCTCTATTCCTGGCGACTACCTATGTCTTCGAAAAGACCCCCTTCTAGTTGACCATTTTCCCTATGTCCCTGGAGGGTCATAGCGCTCATCCAATCTTGGCTTGCCTAATTCCATAAACAACTTACCTGCTGGACAAGGTGACCCTAGAATAACATCATTTCCGTTAGCAGCAGCTTTTGCGGTATAACCAATTGCCAAAGCTTCGTCACATTGGTCGAAATACCAAACAAATCTGTATTTGTAAAATAAATTTTTTTTACAATTTATCTTACGTAATATTGGTGTTTGGGAGCAAGTTTTCTTGTTCTATACGTTTCAGCGCTATAGTAACAGCGCCAGCAGAAGTGTAAAAACCCACTGTTGTGTCTACTGTACTTGCGGATGGATTTGTCGCTGACACATTTGCCGGAATCAACAAAGCAACTGTGATATTTCGAATAGGTTCAAGAGTCTAAGAAAAAAGGACACTTTGGACATTTTTCACTGGAAAAATGGAAGATTTTAGTAATTTTTGGTAAAAAATGGAAAATTTGGGTAATTTTTGGTGAAAAATCATATCCCCCACATGCACGTAGCGAGAATCCAGGTTGGGGAGGGGCTCTATACCCCTTATTTCCTCTTGTTTTGGTGTTTTTACCCCTTGGTCCCCCTTGACCATTAGTAAACAATTTTAATTTTTCCGATTTTGGGGGATGTCTATAACCCTCCCCCTTGCCCCTCCTTCCCTACGTGCCTGCCCCCTTCGCTTTGACGAAAATCAAAATCCCCTTCCATTCTTTCACTTAGATTTTTATATATTGTACCATGTCTTGGTACAATATATACCTCGTTTTATTCGTCTCGTTGAGCTGTGCCAAGTAGTATTACTCATTTAAAATTTCGAAATCCCTCCAAGTTTACCCAACAAAAACCACCGTGATGTGCGCACTGGCATAGGCAGAAGGGTCGGCTAGGGAGGGCACTTAACAAAAAAGGCTTTTTCCCAAAATACTGCAGTGAAAGGAGTTAGACCTGCCTCTACTTTTCATGTAAGCTTACCGTTAAATTTTGAGCATTTACAAGATGTGCAACTATGAAATAAATACAAAAGAGCAGAAAAATTCGCCAAGAACTATTTTCTTTACTCTTAATTTTGTTGCCCCTAACTAACATATTGTTTTTGTTAGAGACCAGCCTACGCAGTAGATAAACTCAAATACTAAAATATTTTTCAATACAAAATTCTGCTTATATATGTTGTGTAAAATAAAAGATTAATTTCTTATAGTCAAATTTTGTTACATTTAAGGATTCATGCCATTTTCGGCTAAGATTGGATATCTACCATATACTTATTCCAACCGCTTGTTCCCACCTTATGTTGTCATTGTAGTCGTCAAAGAAGATATTTTAAGATTTCTTTTAACTTCAAGCTATAAGTGAAACCTTAGAACTTGAAAGACTTATCCGATGAAAACAGAAACAAATCTTGATCGTTGACTCTCAAATGACGACATTTTGTGAAAAAATGGGAAAATTTGGAAATTTCTGTTGAAAAAATGGGTATTTTTGGCAATTTTTGTTTAAAAATCATAATGAAGGAGACCCTCGCTCGCGCAGAAAATTCCACATATGTACAATTCCGCACATTTTTGGCTTGTTCAAAAAACCTGATTTCCAATAAAATCGTGTCTATTGAAACGAAAGGCACGATAACATAAACTACACGAACTGGATATTTCCAAAATCAAAGTTAATCTCGACAACAAGAGCGATTCAGAATTTACTATAAAAACAAAAAATGTTCCATTTTTCATGAGCTTTCCGAATATCATCAAGAAAAATCTTTTCGATATTCAAAAGATGTATGGAATTTCTTTGAGGAAAATCCTACAAAAAACCGTGCGGTGCCTTCCCTCCTATTGCCGCAAAAAAGTACTTTTGTACTTAAAGTTTAACTTTAAAATTTCCTATACAATTTTTAACGTGCACGTAGCAAATAAGCTGCTTTTTTATTTTACGTTCAAATAATACAACATTTTAAGACAAAAAGTTTAATGGCTTCATTTACGTTTGAAATCTGTATATTTTTAGATTCTCTTACGAACTTGAAGGACTTTAAGTCTTTGTTTGTGTATTTCCTGAGTTAAAATTGGTATTCTGCACTTAAAATGCACTAACTAAGGCTTCTTTTATGTAGTTTTGTTGAAATTAGTCTGTAAGAAAATGATCAGGCGGTTCATATAAAGTGAAAAACAAAGTCATCTTTTTAAATTGCTAAAAGAACAGAAACAAATGCAATAAGAAGGAAAATTACAAGGAAAACATGGCTCACCAAAATTAGGAATTTTTTCTGAATGGAGATGAACTATAGAACAGAGGTCGAAAGGGTACCACCCACCATCCTGGGTGGTACCACCTTTTCGACCCCTGCTACAGAATGGGGCAAATGAACCCAAGCACCCCAATTATAAATTGAACACCATTTTTAATATAAAAAATTATCGAAAAACAAATTTTTTCGAGTAATTTTATGCGAGGAATCGATTGAACAAATTTTCGATGCATGAAGACACTTCCGTGGCTCTGAATTGAGCAATTTTACGGAGATTTAACAGTTCTAGCATGGTTTTGAAAAAATCCATGAAAAAAATTTTCGACTCCTCCTAGTACCACGAGTAAAAATGGGTCAAAAATCGAAATTTCTCAGATTTTTTCGAAACAACACTAGAACTGTTCTCTGTGCTGAAATACATCGACCAGCGTTAAAATTTGACCGAAAAACTTTATCTGTGGTGTTTTAGACAGGTTGGAAAATTCAAAAAATACACGTAAAATCGGGGTATGAGAGTTTCGGACAAGGATTTGAATTGTGGATGCTCGATTTTTGATTTGAAATGACTTTCAAAAATTTTTCCACGCATTCATCTCACTAAATAAATTCAACTTGAAGCGCGTTCGGACCATTTAAAACTAGTACCAGGCATACATGGGCAGACCCCAGGTTTTTTACCTGGGGGTTGTGGGTCGGGTTCAAGGGAGGGTTGTTGGGGGGGGGGGGGAGGGCGATGTAGGGGGACGTAGAATGTGGGTCGGAAGGTCGATAAATTGAGGTTTAATAATCGAAAAGTAGGTTGCTTGGAGCAGCATATTTATTTTTAGAAAAAAGAATATTTTTTAAATTTTTCAATCTTTTTTTTCGCCAACTTTTCGACCCCATCGGGCGAGGGACCAAATGAGGGTTGTGGGTTTTTTTGAAAATTCCACCTGGGGTGCTGCCTATGTATGGTACCGGGGGCCTTTGAATGTTCGAGAAATCGTCTTTTAACCAAATAATATGTTTGAACTATGCCTTTTTTTATAAAAATTGAAGAATTTGAGCCATTTCATCGATCAAATTTAAAAAATAACTCTTCTATTGAGTTTTCGACATTGATTTGCTTATTTTGAAAAAAAGGCAATTGAAATTGGTTTATTCTAGCCAAAAATATGCAAAAAACTCCTATATAATACCATGTATTAAGTACAATATTTTGGAAGCTCTCTAGCCAAAATTTTTTGTTTAGGTATGTACTTTCGCCGCATATATTTGGCATAAGTCGCGCTGCACCAGTATAGCAATCCATGTTAGTCCATTTTTTGGTGATCAGAACGCAATTTTTATTGAAATATGTAAATAAATACATCGCTTAGAAACAATTTTTATTGAATTTTTGAAAAACATAATGCAACATTAAGTCACTAAAAAATGTGATTTTTCAAGAAATATGTAAAATATGGATAAATAAACTTTATGCATCAAAAATTTAAACCAAAATTTGGGAGATGAATTTCTGGCTGGGTTTCATGTTAACGACGGCCACAAGTCCGACTTGCGTTGGAGTACAGAGTTCAAGATCAGTGCAGAACTAAAAAATTTTAATTAGTCAAAATCTTGATTTTTTATTGCTTACTTGTTTGGCATTGGAGAGAATGTTGTGCAATTCCTGGAATAATTCGGGGAGGAAGTCGTCAAGAAGGATGTCGCACTAAAAATGTTTTAATTATAAAAAAGGGTTAATATATTATGGGTTTGGAGAACAGGCCTAGACTAAGTAAACTTGAACCTAAGCAAATTTTTTCTGACTTTTATAATCCCATTTTATGGAGGAGGTGGGGTGGGATATAAATAGGGTTGCCAGATTACAGTCTTTAGATTAAAAACTACACACTCAGCTAGGTTTTTCAACATTTGCAACCACATTTGAAAAATTGCAACCTCTGGCAAAATTTTTTCATGTAACATTTAGAGCAGTATGCACAGGGGAAGAAATTTTGGCCAAAAAATGAAATTTGGCAAAAAAAATCGAATTTTTACCAAAAATGAAATTTTGGCCAAAAAATCTTTTTTTGCGACCTCGATTGCAACTTCACCAAAAAATTTGCAAATTTTTTGCAACCTCTGTAAAAAATCATCTCGCAATTCTAATTATAAGAAAAATCCCAATATTTTGATAGGCAGAGGAAGGGTGATTTAAAAAATCTTACAGTGCCACGGTACTGTCCAAGATGAGCACAGACGTTCTTTGAGACAAAATCATGAATTTGAACCTGAGTGTTGTGGTCATCGATGACTTGCAAAAGTTCATGAGCAGCAAATTGACATTCCTCACAGATCAAATCCTTCTAAAAAATTTTTTGCAATTTTTGAAATTGTAATGCTTCCTTACAGCTCCATCGACTCTGTTCAAATAGCGCTTGGCATAGAGGACTCCAACACGATGGAAGCGATCAATACGAGTGTTCGCGCACATATGGAACTTTTGGCAGACGGCATGTGGATTTTTCTGAAAGAGATTTATCGTTAGTGATATAAAAAAGCTTTATGGCAACTTTTAAATACAGGACGGCTAAAAAAGTGGATTTTTGCGATTTTTCGTCCAAATTTTTGCCAAAAGAATTTTTTAATTTTTTTCTAAAACAACCTTATGGGAGTTTTTCTATGCGACGAATCGATTGAGTGCATTGAAAAATTTAGAAAACACTTCCCTGATCCCAAATCACCCCAAAAACCATAAAAATTGCAAAAATCCGGTTTTTTGGGTTGATTTGGGGTCAGACAAGCGTTTTCAAAATTTTTCAATGCGCCTAATCGATTCCGCATAAAAAACCCCCCATAGAGTTATTTTAGAAACATAAATTTAAAGTTTTTTGCGAAAATTTGGTCGAAAAATAACAAAAATCCACTTTTTTAAGCCACCCTGTAAAGATTGCAACAAATTTGAATTTTCTCATTTTTGAACAATCGTTTCAATAAATATTACCAAATAAGGCAAAAGCTTGTCGATGAAGAGATCCAGCCTGCTCACGAAAATCTTGCACTCTTCTTCGTAGTCAGTTTCATGGCACAAAGCAGTAAGCATTTCTTTCAAAATAATCATTTTTGCCGGGTCTTTGGCAGCTTCTGCGAATTTTTGCACTACCTAAATTTTTATTTTTTTTTGTTGTGCAAAAAATTTTTTGGCATTTCTTCAGTTTAACGCTCACCTCTAATTTTTACTCGATTTTTTAGTATTTTTGTTAAATTTTGATTATAAGCGAGGAGAGCGTTAAACTGAAGGAGTGCAAAAAAATTTTGTTTGATACCTGTTCGCATTCGTCACAAGCTGAAGTCCATTCAACCACCTCTTGTTTCTTTGGTGTCTTATTATACTTGAGAAGATTTTCCTTTGCAAGAGCAAAGCCAATAAAAAGGGCAAGAATGAATATGGCTTTCATTTTTTGAATTTTTTTCTAAAAAAACACAAGTTAAAAACTATCAATAAAAGTGTATTGATAAAACAAAATCACGAAAAATCAATGATATTCTTGCTCTATTCCAGAAACAAGCCGAGAAAGCCTAACAGACGCTCCCCCCGCGGCCCGTTATTAACATCCGCGGCGCGCTCAAGTTGCTTCTGGAACTGAGCCTCTGCTTCAGAGACGCAGTCAAATGGCCAACCCCACGCCAGTTAATGGTAAAGTTGAACATTTTTTGGTGTTTTTCGAATATAAAATTTGTGGAAAATGCCAATTTTTAAAAAATATTTTCAATATATAAGAAGTGACATTCCCCATGTTGAAAACCCCTTGATACCAAAAAGTGACATTCTTCATGTAGAAAACCTCCTGACACGAAATTTCAGCCAATTTGGAGAACTTTTTGAAAATTCGAGTTTTTGGCCCTCTTGATCCTCTTTGGGGCCAAAAACTCGAATTTTCAAAAAGTTCTCCAAATTGGCTGAAATTTCGTGTCAGGGGGTTTTCGATATGAGGAACACGAATCTGAAGGAATTTTTTGATTTTGACTACGGAAAGGTACTCTACGAGGGATATACCCCGAAAATGCCTTAACAACTTTGTATCACCTGAATCAGGGTCAGGCACGCATTTTCATGCCTTGGTAATACACGCAATCGATTCTCTGATTAGAAAAAACCCTAGTACGATCGAAAATTTGATCAAAAATCGACTACTATAGCCAAATATCGATATTTTAAAATTAATTTGCACCATTGAAAACCCCGTTTTTTAAAAAGTCTGTATATTGACACGAAAACATGAGTTACACTCAAAAACCTGATTGGGTCTATTCACCATGCATTTTTGCATAATACTGAAAAAATTTCAACGAAAACAAACTAAAAATGTCAAAGTTAGATGTATTTTTTGGGCAGACAATACTTATTGAACAACCAATATTAAAAATCGATTATGTAATTTCGAATTTAAAAAAATCGTAAGATCTGCTGATCAGACATATGTGAAAACAACGACTGAAATGTAGCTGCTCGGATAAGTTAAGTG
>JAQGBS010002290.1:0-13442 GCA_034698545.1 Acrobeloides obliquus | reverse complement strand
CTCATTTTGGCCTGCGGGTTGCGTGCGACCCCCCCCCCCCGAAATTCAGGGGGGTGTACACGTATGTTCCAAACTGCTAGCGCGTATCCAAACAAGCAATGTGAAACCGAAAGGACCTTGTTTTCATATTGAAAGTCAAAATTTTACCGAATCATAAGAATTAAGGTTTTCGGTGAGAGATGCTCCATTTCCTGAATTTGAAATTGCGTCGAACGATACAGAAGAAGATGAGCCGTATTTATTCTTGAGCGCTTTTACAGCTATACTATGATTGAAAGTCGTTCGACTGATTGGTTGTCCACCAGGGATTTGGATGCTAAAAATTTCAGGCTAGCATTAGTGTCGAGGCTCTCGTTAATTTCAGGCTAGTGTGGGTTTTTGGTCACGATCTTCTGTAGGTAGGGATGTTACATTGCCACGAAAACGTGACATTTGCCACGTTTTTGGGCTTTTTGCCACGCCAGAAGGTCCGAGTTCGAGTCCCGGTCGGGTCCGAAAACTTTTGCCCAATTTCTTATTTTATGAATCGTAATATCATACCTATGCAATCCAATCGAATATTCGAATAAACAGAACGAAATAACGACTATATGTAACATTTTTCACACAAATAATAAGATTTCAATGTCAATACAATAATCTTCTTCCTTTTATACAGGACTTTCGAAACAAATTTACAAATTTTTTGTCCGATGACTCGCTATTATTGATCTAGCATGGTTCGATTTTTGGTGACTAAACACTAAATATTCCCTGTACAATAATGCACCAACTATTTGCTAATTATGTCTCCTCTCTATCCCTCAGCTGAATAATCTACCCGTACCAGTGATCAATTTGGGATTGAATTTTTTGCGACTCATTAAAAAGTGATCGAGATCAGGCTTAAAAAATGTGCCACAAATTCATAAACAGGATTAAAAATCGAAACGATGTAATAAGGATCTGGGTTTGGGGAAAAAAATAAAAATTATTATTCAGTCAAACCTGTCGGGAAAACCCGAGAATGTTCGGAATAACCGATTATGACTCATCTTCGATGAGTCATAATCTTACGGACATCTAAGAGAGGGATGAGTCATAAATCTGGCTCTAGAACATTCTAGAAATAAGCCTAGAATGTTCGAGAAACTTGATTTATATATGATTCATGTAGAAAGGCCCCGAGAGAGGAGAACAGGGTAAAGGGAGTAGACTCGGGACTAGATCCTGAGTGGTCGGTCAACCCAGAATCGAGTTCGTTAGTATTTTTAGTAGTCATAAATTTGCAATAGTTTTTTAATTAAATAAATAAGGCAAAATAACTTTGTGATATACCACAAAAACCTCTATATAGCTCCTCCCAAAATCAAAATTCCAAAAAATCATATCTCCGTCAATTTTAATGCTATTTTTTTCGTTAACCACATTTTCCTTAAAATTATAAGATTTTAAGGAAAATGTGGTTAACGAAAAAAATAGCTTTACAATTGACGGAGATATGATTTTTGAAACTTTGATTTTGGAGGCGCTAATTCGAGCTTTTACTGCAATTAGGTCAAGTAGGCATGCCTACCCAATGGGAGGCTGTCACCCTCCCTAACGTAACGGGTCAAAAATTAGGTACCAACTTCGTATTTGGAACCCGAAAACCAGTTTTTTCCATTGATTTAGTTAAAAAATTAAAAAATTTTAGCAAAATTAATGAAGTTATTCAACAAAAATTATGAAGTTGTCAAATTTCCTTCATTTTTTATATTTTATAACCATTTTCCTATGACGAACTTCGTATTTGAGGCCTAAAATTCATTTTGTGCAGAAACAGCGTCGTAAAAAAAATCGATCACGTCACCCTGGGTGCATGAATACAAGTAGGTGCGACGAGATTATTCAAATTTTTTGAAACGTCATTAGTTTGTAACATAAACAAAGATGAAAATTGCTAAGTTTACGTTGAAATATTTGTCACTTGATTTTGGTTGGAGATATATTTTTTGGAAGTAATTATTTAACGTAAACAAGGAGATTTTCCATGTCAGATGAACAAAAAACAAGATTAATGTTATAATTGTGACAAAAATATGATTCATGATTGGGCCGGGGAATGTGCATACTAAGAGTGTGCCCATACATGCACAAGCAGGGGGATGCAAGTTGGTCAAATACGAATTGATCGCCGTCCCCTCCCCCTTCCCGGCTATTGAAGTTAAAACATCACGAGTTCAACTTCATCAAAATACGAATTGATCTTTAAATTTTTTCCTCGATACGACGAATTGAGGGGGAGGAGGTGGAACACCCCCTCTTGTGCATGTATGAGTGTGTCCACCAGTTATTTTCCCAGATACTTCATAGATCATTTGGTGGTTACTAATCAATCATGATCGACTAAATCATTATTATCGATCTTCGATCTTTTATTTATGACTAATTTTATTTAACTCAAAAAAATTTAATTCTTCAAATTTTTTGATTGTATCTCTTTTCTGACATCGGTTAGTTTTCGTCTTTGTTGTCCATTTTCATCAAAATTTTCTGAAGCAAGCCATTCTTCGAAAGCTTGTTTGATAACTGGCCAGTTTTTAAATAGCATAGCAAACCAAAAAACCGAACAATTTTGTCCCTTTCTTACTCGAAATTGTCGAAAACTCCCTTCGTACTCGAATCCGAAACGCAAAGCAGAATTTTTTGAAGCTTGATTTCGTGTGTCACATTTCCATTCGAAACGGTGATAGCCGAAATCTAAAAAAGTAGATAAAATATGGATTTTCATGATGATTAAAGGGGTACAAATTAGGGCCCTTTCTCCACAAAAATTTTTTTTGAAAAATGACCTTCTAGGGTGAAAAATCGATTGCGCGCATTACCAAATTATGAAAACGCTGACCCTGATTCAGGGAAGGAATCGAAGTATTGAAACGAAAATCAAACATTTTCGAATTTTTATGAGAAAGCCGTCGATTCTTAGGGTTTTCTAGGCGGAGAATCGCATTCCCGAACTGTGAAAACGCTTCCTTGATTCTGATTCAGGGAAAGAATATATATTTACGTAAATAAATTGACTTTCGCTTCAATACACCTATTTCTTCCCTGAATCAGGGTCAAGGAAGCGCTTTCAAGGTTCGGAAACGCGCGATTCCCCACCTAGAAAAACCTAAGAATCGACGGCTTTCTCATAAAAATCCGAAAATGTTTGATTTTCGCTTCAATACATCGATTCCTTCCCTGAATCAGGGTCAAGGAAGCGTTTTCACAATTTGGCAATGCGCGCAATCGATTTTTCACCCTATTTTTACCCCTAGAAGGTCATTTTCAAAAGAAAATTTTTTTGGAGAAAGGGCCCTAATTTGCATCCCCTCCCATTCCCTGAATCAGGGTCAAGGAAGCGTAAATATTTTTCCAACCAGTTTGATAGTGCAACAAGACTTACTATCAAAAACATGTTTTGCAAACAAATAACACGCTTCGGTAGCCGCTGGTTTTCTAGCTATCAAGCTGGACCATAAAACATGTCCCATTTCAATAACACCATGATGTGGCCGAATTCTACTAAGAGTCTGTCTACCGGCTACTTTTCCAGTTGCTTTATCAATAATGGTAAAATATAAAGGATCTTGGCTTGATTCTGCCATAATTAGCCATTGCTAAATGCTCGAAAAATGGGGATTTGAATCGGATCATTACTTGAAATTGGTCTCGATCTTTTGGTGGGCATTCAGGGAGATAATCAAGGCGTTGTTTTTCTTGTGAGACGATTTCAAAAAGAGCATCTCCATGTTTTTCTATGCTTAGTGGTTCTAATCGAACGTATTTTCCTTCCATAATGGTGTGAGATGGAAGATTTCTATCGGTCCAATTGACCAAATCAAAAGCTTTAGAATTGATGTCTGATTCTTGACTGGATAAAACAGGTGGAGGCGGATCGATGGTTTGAATAAAAACTAAAAAATCGATTCTAGAAATATAAAAAAAGAATCATACAATTCGAAGAAATTTCAATTTTCCTTCGAATCTCGGATAAACGCTCTTTTTGATTTCCATTTTCATCGAAATTTTGAATATTCAACCATTTTTCACAAGATTTTTTGATTATAGACCAGTCTTTATCAATAATAGAAAAATATGCAATATCGATTATTTCTTTTTTATTGATTCTGTTTTGCGGATGCAGTGTTTCGTAAACAAATCCGAATCTAGTTGCAGCATTTTTCGAAGGTTCATTTCGGTTGTCTGTGCACCATTCTAGTCTAAAATGAGTCATTTAAGAGATACCGGTTTTCCTCTAATACAACCCCCCTCTAGAGATGTATAAAAAAATACAACCCTCTCCTAATAGAACCCCCCTCCCCCAAATTGCTATCCTCTCTGAAGATTGAACTTAAGCTTAGGCTTGGGCTTAGGCCTATGCTTAGGCTTAAACTTAGGTCTAAGCCTAGGCTTAGGCTTAAGTCCAAGCCTAAGCTTAGGTCTAAGTTTAAGCCTAAGCGTAGGCCTAAGCCCAAGCCTAAGCATAGGCCTAAGTACAAAAATTCAGTATGCCAAGTGACCGAGTGGGCCAAATGACCGGACACGGGCTAGATAACATGGGACCTAAACATGATCGTACATTCACTCACCTCCGATATTTCAATTCATCAAAAATAAAACTTCCAACCAAATATAACGCTTCAGTACCACCAGATTTTTTAGCAATCATTTTACTAAAATAAACAAACATCTCGATAGTTCCATTCTCCAACACAGGATTGTAAAATTCTATCGTTCCGACGACATCTTCCCTAATTTTGTCGATAATAACATAAATCAGCTTCTTCTTTTCTGCCTTTCTTAGCCAAGCTAGTTCTTCTTCTTCGGATTTCGGAGGATAGCTACCAAAATATCGAAATCTTTCATGAGCATCTTCAGATAAACACATTTGACAAATTCCTTCGGCATGTTTGGTTTTGTTAAGGGGTTCAAGTCTTACAAAGCGGCCTTCAAGTATTGTAAGAGAAGGATATAATCTAGGAGTCCAATCAATAAGATCGATTATTTGTGACATGAAAAAATTATAGCTAGAAATAAAGAGAGAAATTGATTATATATTAACAAAAAAGATGATTTTTTGTTCTGATTATGTATGATTGCAAAAGATTGAATCATAGTCTTTGAACAAAGAAAATCATGAATATATTTTATGGAGGTCAAAGAATACACATTTGTGGTTGGCTCTTAAATAATAATCGATTGAAATAAATACTAGAGCAGACCCAAGAAATCGTTAGATTTTTAATTATGTTAAAGAGTTGTGACGTCGATTAATTTATTGATTTTTTCACATTACAGGGTGTTTCAGAAAAAACCGGACACCTCGAAAAATGTTATCTTTTTTATTCAAAACATAAAAACAATAATAACAAATAAGATCTATTCGAAGTGCCTTCATTTCAAATAGTTAGTGGAATACCAAGAAGTCGAGGCATTTCTTGTTTCGATATTCTTCGTTCATGTATTTGAATTATTGCAGATCACATTCATTTTTAGCTAGAAACAATTAGTCTATTATTGTGTTGAATAACAAGCTTCAAAAAAAGTTATAAGCATAATATTTTCAGAGGTGTTCGTCTTTTTTCGAGCAATGATACTTGTGTATCAAAAGAGTTACACAAAAGTCATCATATTAACTTCAGTTCCATGAAAAAAGGGTCACATGCATCCCAAAGTTCGCTATCAATTTTTTTAATATAAAAATACATAAATCAGGATTAGGATCAGAATCAGGAATAGAAAAATTTGTTATTTTACAAGAATGGTTTGTTTTGAGACAATTCATTTCTCAGTATAGATAAGAAATGAGGTCGTTGTCCTTTTATTTTTTCTTATTTCCATCGATTCTGGCTTATAAAATTTTGGTATATAGTCCTACTAATAGTAGAAGCCATATGATTTCTAATGGAAGAATAGCAGACGAATTAGCTTTAGCTGGACATAACGTAGTAAGTTCAACAATTTTCCAGATCTGACAGTAGTGTAGTTGCAGTCAAGTCAAAATTAAAAAACTTTTTTTCAGTTAAGTCAAATAAAAAAATTATCGAAATTTTCATTCAGTCAAGTCAAAAATAATCAAATAAAAAATTTGACTAGCCTAGGTCAAGTCTAGTCATGTAAAAAATTTTTTGTAGTGTTCATGGTCAAGTCAAAAAATTAAAAAAATTCGGCCACTGCAAACACTACATCTGATGTATCTGATAGAAAAAATGGCACTATAACTTTCGCCACGATAACTTTCGCCATGTAACTTGACCACATAACTTCCGCCTCGTAACTTTTGTGTCAATAAACAAATTTAATTTCAGACTAATTGAATTACCTGATTTGCAATAAATATGTATATTGACACGAACATGGCGAAAGTTATAGTTTTTTTAGCAACGAAACGGAAGTTGCCGTGGCGAACATGAAACGTGGCGGAAGTTATAGTGCCAAAAAATTTTTTTTCAAAAGTACATGTAAAGTTAGCTGTGTTTTTGAAAAGAAAATCGCTTTTCTAATCTAACCCATACACTTTTTCCTTTTCTTCATCAATTTAGACCCTGCTCGAAGTAGAAATTTTGATAAAATTGTCCGAGTTTAAAAGTGCTAATCATGCAAAAATCGTCTCTCTTGGGGGTCTTAAAACCGAAAATTTCAAACATGGGGTGGATTTATTGAGTTCGTTGGCTTTTAAAGAAAATGTTGGATGGTTTGATAATTTCATAGTTTATTCAAAATGGCAACAGGCATTTAATGAAATGTGTGGTCGTAAGATTCGTATTTTGTTGTGAAAAAAACGAATTTTAGAATTGTTGGAGAATCATCGAGATGCTCTAGATGGGTTAAAAAAAGAAAAATTCGACATAGTTTTTGCTGAGCAGTTGGATTTATGTGGGACTGCATTGAAAGAAGCGTTGAAAATTAAAACTCATTTATGGATATCGAGGTATTAGCTAAACAAAATCTTTTACAAAATTTTAAAATTGACTCAGTTGTTTAATACTCAGTTATCTAAGCCTAGGCCTAAGCCTAAGCCTAGGCTTAAGCCTAAGCCTTGGTAGAAATTTTATATCAGCTGCCAATTTCCCCAATTGCCTGTTGGTGGCATAAATCTATGTCACCAACTATCATTTGCCCAATCTGCTTGGCCTTTCTTCCCTCCTAGCTTGACATCTGATCAGATCGGATCTAGTATAGTACAGTTCCATTTAAACTCTCCATCACTCAATTTTAAATTAGTTTCAATTTAGTTGTCCACTAATGGATCATATGGCCTGGATCCTAGGAGTTCCTACTCCCTTATCGTATGTCCCAGTTGTTGGAGATATGGACATTTCCGACAAACCTTCTTATATCGAAAGAATTTGGAATATTATCGAATACATCGGCGATGTCTATGTTTATAAACAAGGAATTAGAGAAATTACAAAAATTTATCGAAAACACTATGGGTAGGACTATGGTGTCCAAGAATCTCGAAAATTTTAATTTTAGTGAAAATTTCCCGGATGCCGAACACATTGCAAGAGATTCTCCTTTAACTTTTGTTCTTGCAGATGAATTTTTGGATTTTCCCAGACCAATTTTGCATAATACGATTTATATCGGTGGTGTGGGTATTAATGATAATACTAAAGGGCTACCTGAAGTAAGATTTTTTATATTTTTTGTGGAAAAAAAACTTTAGCCTTATAAAACGGAACTGGAGAAAGGTAAGAAAGGAGTGGTATTCTTTTCACTTGGATCTAACGCCAACACCAAAAACATACCTTATGAATTCAAGAAAAATCTCTTTGAAGCCTTCAAAAATTTGCCAGAATATCATTTTCTAGTCAAAATTAATGAAGGAGATTTGGTATGTTTACTATTTTTTTTCATTAATATCGAAATCTAGGAAGGTGAAGAACTAGCCAAATCGATCTCTAATCTCTTCATCTTCCAATGGGCTCCTCAACCGGATATTTTAGCACACCCTAAACTAAAAGCTTTTATTACTCATGGTGGGTATAACAGTTTGATAGAATCAGCTAGAACTGGAGTTCCTATTGTGTCGTTTCCATTTTTTGTTGATCAATGGAGAAATGGTAGATGGAAAAATAACGAAAAATTTTAGTTTTAGGAAGAGTGGCCGAAAGAAATGGTTGGGGTATAACATTCGATAAAAAGAAACTTTTACATGGTTCAAAAGAATTCTTGGGGGCTTTGAAGAAAATTTTAGAAGATCCTAGGTAAAAAGAATTTCTAAAAAAGAAGATTATTATTGAGTTGTTGCATAGGGGCCTCGAATTTCAACATCTTAGGCCGTTTTCGATGAATTTTTTTTAGGAGTATGGAATCGGGCATGAGGAATCTGAAAATGAGGTTTATGTTGCCTTAAAATCAGGGATTCGTGCCAGAAATCAATTTTTTCGACAGAAGACGCCGTTTTTTAACCGCATTTCCACTTGATATTATTCTTCTTGATGTTAAAACTCATCATCAGTTGAGTGTTTCCGATTTTATTGCATGTGTATTAGGTCGCTCTGTTCCCTAAATCAGGGAAGGTCTATATATTGACACGAAAATCCCTTTTTCGTGATTTCTCTCATGTTATGATACTCAAACGAAATCTCGTCGCGCCGAGTACGAATTTGACTAAGACAACTTTCCCTGAATCAGGGAAAATTGTTTTAGTCAAATTCATACTCGGTGCGATGAGAGCTTTTGTTTGAGTACCATAGCATGGGGGTACAGCATGAAAATGAATTTTCGTCTCAATACACAGACCTTCCTTGATTCAGGGAACAGGACAAACGGATACACATGCAATAACATCAAAAACACTCAACTGATGAAATTTATTGAGTTTTAACATCAAGAAAAGTAATATCAAGTGGGAATGCCGCTAAAAAACGGCATTTTCTGTCGAAAAAAGTGATTTCCGGCACGCACCACTGATTTTCAGGCAACATAAACCTCATTTTCACATTCCTCATGCTCGATTCCATACTCCTGAAAAAATTCATCGAAAACGGTCTAAAAATGTTGAAATTCAAGGCTTTTTTTGAGCGGCAATTATTTATGCAACAACCCAATATTTCAGCTATCAAGAAAAAGCTCAACGAACAAAACATCTACTTTCAACCAAACCTTTTTCTTCATCTGAAAAATTAATCAAATTTGTTGAATTTGTCGCTGAAAATGATGGAATTTTACCAGAACTCCAAAATGAAGGTCGAAATTTGAATTTCTTCGTTTATCACAATTTGGATATTTTCGTCCCGATTATAGCCATCATATTATTTTTAGTCTATCTAGCTTGGAAAATTGTTTCATATTTGATTTTTTGTATTTTTCATAGGAAATCTAAGATTTTAAAAGTAAAAAAACAATAAAGTTTTTTAGAGCCAGTTTTTTGAGATCATGTTCGTTCAAACAATGTTTAGTTGAGATAAGACTAACAAACCAGTCATGATAATTAAGCAAATAAGCATGAAGTGGACCTTCCGCTTTGTATAATGAGTTCGAGAATAGTCGGGTATATAAAATGTCTAGTTTTTTGCATCATACCTAGACTATACCACCAACCAATGATGGTTAATATATTACTACTCTGTATTTTTTGTCTAGTTTTTATTTTTCTAAAAGATATCGGATTTGTATTATCTATACCAAATATCATCAAAATATGAAAATTTATTCACAGTGCAGATGGATTTTTCAAATATCATCGAATGGTTAAAGAATCGACTGGAATATAAGATTGGATATTTTTGTTTGGATTGTTTGTTGGAATTCATAAATAATAATAAAATTTAATTTTAATAGATATATTAACGTTATTCAATAAATCACTGTAAATATAAATAGTCAACAAATTTTTTTCATGACAGTTTTTAACATTTTTTACCCTTCCAGTCCGGGGCCGACGGGGGCTTTTGGGGCCCGGTGGGGGCTGAAGGTTATTTCAATAAGTTTTTACTCTTTGATAAGTGTGGACATCAAGTCAGACAATATTGAAACATTTATTTTATTTTTTTATAAGTTCGGACAGCAAGCTAGGCAGTTGCCTTAAAGGACCAGTCCAGTACTTTACAATCATGAAAAAATGATATATTCGGAAAGATCATGAAAAATGGAGCATTTTTTGTTTTTACGGCATATTCTGAATCGTTGTAATTTTCGAGATAATTGCGTTTGAAATTTTGAATTTGTGTGCAAGCTCTTCGTTGTAATACACAAACTTTTTCGAATTTTTTGCAGAAAAATCGATTTTTGCATCAATTGTTTAAATTTTCATAAAATGAAAGTTGTAGCAATTTTTTATAGATAAATGAGACAAACAAAATGACACCAAAATTATCCAATTTGGGCATTGTTTTGGGTTATTGAAACGAAAATTCTGATTCATGTTTTCGTTTCAATAATCCAAAACAATGTTCAAATTGGTTAATTTTAGTGTCATTTTGTTTGTCTCATTTAGCTATAAAAAATTGCTACAATGTTCATTTTATGAAAATTTTAAAAAATCGATTTTTCCGCAAAAAATTCATAAAAGTTTGTGTATTACAACGAAGAGCTTGTAACAAATTCAAACGCAATTATCTTGAAAACTACAACGATTCAGAACATGCCGTAAAAACAAAAAATGCTCCATTTTTTATGATCTTTTCGAATATATCATTTTTCATATGGTTGTAACTTACTGGACTGGTCCTTTAAGGCAACCGTTGAATGCCCAAGAAAATGTTTGATAACATTTTTTTAGATAAAAAGAATTGTATATTGAACGAAAGGGAATGTCTTGATTTGCTATTAACATTTTTTTATACATTAGATGATGTAAAATTAAATGACATTCCATTTAATCACGAACCAAGAGGATTTGATTCAAATATAGATGTTGTCATTTATAATAGTGTTCAATCTGGTAGTCAACGACAAATAAATGGAAAACATAGTATCGGGTGATCTCTTAAATATCTTAAAAAATCTACAAAATTGTTAGCTTTTTAATCAAATCAAATGCTAAAGATTGGTTTTGGCTAACGGGTTTTGGAATTTATGGGACAACTTCTCAAGCAGAAAATGTAGAAATTACAATTAGTGTATGTTTTGTCTTTAAAAAACTTTGAAGCTACTTTGGCTAGGGAGACCCAGTCAACATGGTCTCAAAACTGATGTTAAAAATTCAAAAATTTTGTTCAAAAATGCGCTTTCTAGGGGTAATTTTACATGCGAAACACGATTCTGATGTTATTTTCACGCCAAATGCTTCAGAAATTGTGAAAATGGGTGTTTTTTGAAGATGATGTTTTGATCAACATTTGTATTTTAGTTATATATTTGTCTATTTTTTCACAATTTCTGAAGCATTTGGCGTGAAAATAACATCAGAATCGTGTTTCCCATGTAAAATTACTCCTAGAAAGTGCATTTTCAAACTAAATTTTTAACATAAGTTTTGAGACCATCTTGATTGGGTCTCTCCAGCCGAAGTAGCTCCAAAACTTTGCATAGTTGAGTTTTTGGAGAAGACAATCGATGATGCATGCGGGAAAAAGATCATTTTATGCAAGAAACTCAATGATAAAAATTTTATGTTAATCTACCATAAACCAAATTTTAGGTCGAAAAAGATGATAAATCAATTTCTAAAGAGTTTAAGAACATCACAAATTTATATATTGAAAATAATACACGCGAACATCGAGTAGACATGACACGACCGGTAGCTATTCATTCTGGAGCTCGATACGTATTGAATGTCGATTTTAATGTAAGAAAGCAAAAAACATTTTCAATATTTTTTTCAACATGAAACAATGCCTAAAATAATATTTTTAGGGACATTACAATTGCTACTATGGAAGTAATAATAAGATGTCTAATAAGTTTTCAGATCCTAAAACTAATGAAGAAGCTGAAATCAACTTTTTCAGCGTTTCAAATCCTAATTCAAACGATCTACCTCGTCATATAGCTAGATTGTATCTTGGTATATAACATAAAAATATTTAAAAAGTTTTATTTTTTATAGAATTTTTATTTATAAATTGTTAACTGAGTGCCTGAGGCGCTCTCGAGTGCCTCTCCCGAGCGGCGCTCAGAGACCGAAAATGAGCCCCCGCATTTTCGGACTTTTTTATTTTGAAGCGTGCTACACAGAAATTTTGTTGTGTAACGCCCAAGAATTTATGGACTTATGTGGTGCCTAGTGTAAATTCTAAGATTTGTCCAGCAGCGACAAAGGTGCTGTACCAATGCTCATACCTATTCATAGGTCGACAAGGGGGGGGGGAGGGAAACCCCGGTGCGGTGGTCCTCCACCACCTCCATCAAAAAAAACCTTTTTTTAGCTTGAGGTAGTTTACTGACACCTAATTTTTATGGACCACCTCATATGTTCGGCGGGGTTAATGCGTGGTCCCCCCTCCATTTTGGGGCCGTGCGTGCGTGAATCAGGGGGGGGGGACTCCCCCTTGCCAACCTATGTACCTATTGCTCAACTGTATGGTAGATAGGCTTACAAGGAGTAGTCACGAGGTGTGTAACCCAGATTTCTCTGCTAAAAATCTTAAAGGGGATCCAGATAATAGGTTAATCTCCGACAAAAATTTTTTCTCAATATGATATAAGGGTAATTTGATGCGAGGAATCAATGGCGCGCATTCCCGAAGCGTGAAAACCATAGGTGGACAAACAGGGGGGAGAGAGGGGTCTGGTGCTAGGTTGGGTCTAAAATTTTCAAAAATTTGCCTTGGTCCCCCCTTATGTTTTTTTTGAAAAATTTTTCAAAATTTTGAGGACCAAAAAAAAAAGAACCAACCCGGCCGCTCCGATGCCGGGTTGGTCCTACTTTTTGGCCTTTTTGCCGGATTGGTTAGGGGGGAGACTCCCCCCCCTTTGTCCATGTGTGGTGAAAACGCGATGATTCCGATGGTTTGAGAGCCAAATAATCGATTTGCGGTCTCCTTTTGTCCAAAAAATTTACACTTCCGATTAATTACATGGTGTTCCTAAAGTTCGTAATCATTAATATTTATAAAAAAATTTTCATAACAGAAAACTTTTTACAACAAGTGATGTCCTACAAAGTTGTTCGTCATGATCTCAGGAACAACTTTGTAGAGCATCACTTTTTGTGAAAAGTTTTCTGTCATGAAGAAAATTATCATGAAATTAATGAGGGTGATTAAAAGCTTTAAGGACACCCTGCACTTGAGTAAATGTTGGGATTCTTCCGATTAATTATTTGAGGTGGGCAAAATTGTCATTTTTATTATTGCGCAAAAATGCCATTTTTGTCAAAAAATTTCATTTTTAGTCATTTTTTGACTGAAAGCCAAAAAAAGGTCGGAGCTAGTAGCCTTTTTACCAGCCAAGTAACAGTGCTTTTTCGACCCGAAATTTTTTTTCTCAAATTTTTGTAAAAATACGTTCTTAGGGGTAATTTTATGCGAGAAATCGAT